>JAXIVJ010019394.1:0-19708 GCA_036785665.1 Chirona hameri | reverse complement strand
AACAACAACAACAAAACATGGCGCGAAATGGTATCTCCTCGGATTTAGTCCACTATATTTTGCAGGGCCCCTAAAGGGTAGAAAAAGTCGGACAGGCCCATGTTGAAGTATCAGGCCTTCCGAGGGCCCCCTGAGGCCGACTGAGCGCCCCTTCAGGCCGACTGAGGGCCTTCTGTCGGCCTTAGAGGGCCCCTCAGGCTGGCTGTGGGCACCTGGGGCCCTCCGTCAACTTGTTGGAGGGCACCTCTTACAAATTTATGGGATGGCAAAATCATGTTTGCAACCCCAACTTCTTGAGTGGGGGCAGCTTCCCCCTCTCCCTGCCCCTCCCCTCTTCCGCCGCCACTGCTCTGGGATCCCCAAACCAGCGTTGTGGGTGTTCTGGATAAGCCAGTGCACGCAGCTAGGGCTGGAGCTACTGAGAACGTCGGAAGTCACCTTAGTCACGGTAAAACCAATTCGCTGAAGCTGGACAACACACTCAGACTGAGCTCTGGCGTAGCGCTAGACTGAGCTCTGGCGTAGCGGTAGACTGAGCTCTGGCGTAGCGGTATTAGGTATCAGGTATGTGAGGACTGAGGGATCAATTATCTGGCCCGCCGGTCGGGGCTGCCGAGTACGCCGCACATATTCCACCTCAGGACCGTTATTAAGCCCAGACTTGTATTTCGGATTCGTTCTTGATACTATCCGTAACTCGGCTCTTCAGTCTTCCTTTCCGGTCGACGCGACATCCCGGAACCTAGGGCGGATCCAGAACGGCAAAGAAGGCAAACCTCAAACAGCTGCATACCGACGCGACATCCCGGAACCTAGGGCGGATCCAGAACGGCAAAGAAGGCAAACCTCAAACAGCTGCATACCGACGCGACATCCCGGAACCTAGGGCGGATCCAGAACGGCAAAGAAGGCAAACCTCAAACAGCTGCATACCGACGCGACATCCCGGAACCTGGGGCGGATCCAGAACGGCAAACAAGGCAAACCTCAAACAGTTGCATACCATGTGAAATACGGAATCAGAATCAGAATCAGAATCAGAATCAGAATAGATTTGGAATTGATCCACACATCGATAAAACATCTAGGTGGCTGTTCACGCTTCCACATCTAAAAGGTAAATACGGTAGGCGCTGCTATGGACACAAACTATGAATACCAGCTCTCATCAGATTGTGCTCCCTTATGCAATGGTAACTTTTGGAACAAACTTTCTTTGCGAAAGTTGTATAGATTTGCTTTTAAATCAAGAAATGTGTCAATTTTTTACCTATTTCAGGCGTTTGAGGGGCACAGCCCCTTCGCCCTTCCCTTGATCCGCCAGTGTCTGGGACTGTCTGGTGACTGTCTCGTCTGGCAATTGGCTGGCTGTCCGGTCCCCCCGGTGTCGGTGCCTCCTCTGTGCTCACCTTAGGGACTGTCTGACTGTCCGGTCCCCCCGGTGTCGGTGCCTCCTCTGTGCTCACCTCAGGGACTGTCTGACTGTCCGGTCCCCCCGGTGTCGGTGCCTCCTCTGTGCTCACCTCAGGGACTGTCTGGCTGTCCGGTCCCCCCGGTGTCGGTGCCTCCTCTGTGCCCGGTGCCGCTCAGACACCATTACACCGGATCCGGACGGATTGTGTTAAACTGGCCGAGAACGATCCGACGAGCTCAAACCGGTGTATGTGCGGCCCCGGCCGGCCACCCAGCCGCTGCACTGACTCACTTAATTACTGACGCACTGACGGACTTACTTACAGACTTACTTGCTCTCTTAATTACTGACTTATAGACTTACATACTTCATGCTTTCTCAATTGCGTCTGACCAGCTGACTGTCTGACTGACTGTATGACTGACTGTCTGACTGACTGACTGACTGACTGACTAACCAACTGACTGACTGACTGTTTGACTGACTGTCTGACTAACTGTCTGACTAACTGACTGACTGACTGACTGACTGACTGACTAACTGACTTACTAACTTACTGACTGACTGACTGACTGACTGACTGACTGACTGACTGACTGACTGACTGACTGACTGACTGACTGACTGACTGACTAACTGACTAACTGACTAACTGACTAACTGACTAACTAACTAACTAACTAACTAACTAACTAACTAACTAACTAACTAACTAACTAACTAACTAACTAACTAACTAACTAACTAACTAACTAACTAACTAACTAACTAACTAACTAACTAACTAACTAACTAACTAACTAACTAACTAACTAACTAACTAACTAACTAACTAACTAACTAACTAACTAACTAACTAACTAACTAACTAACTAACTAACTAACTAACTAACTAACTAACTAACTAACTAACTAACTAACTAACTAACTAACTAACTAACTAACTAACTAACTAACTAACTAACTAACTAACTAACTAACTAACTAACTAACTAACTAACTAACTAACTAACTAACTAACTAACTAACTAACTAACTAACTAACTAACTAACTGACTGACTGACTGACTGACTGACTGACTGACTGACTGACTGACTGATTGACTGACTGACTGACTGACTGACTGACTGACTGACTGACTGACTGACTGACTGACTGACTGACTGACTGACTGACTAACTGATTGACTGACTGACTGACTGACTGACTGACTGACTGTTTGACTGACTGACTGGCTGACTGACTGACTGACTGACTGACTGACTGACTGACTGACTGACGAAATGATAGGGCGTAGGCTGACGGACATACGGACGAACAGAACCATTAAAGAGATTGTGAGTAGAGATGTAAATTTCAGGACCACGGAGCCGGCGCCGGGCCCAAATTCAGGGCCGGCGGGCCTGAAGCTGTGTCTGAGCTCAGGCTTGCCGGTCTCTTGCCGGGCTCAGCACAAGTTCGGGGGTTAAAATATTGTTTAATGTATAATGAAGTAGACATGCAGATTGCTGGCTGCCGGGCCTGGCGGGTGCTGCCACATGTGGCCGGGCTTGATGCCGGTGCCAACTCATTTATGAGCGGTGGCGGTGGCGGTGTCGGCTCCTGTTTTTATATATATTTGTTCACATCTCTAATTGTGAGAAGGTTGATTCTTGTTCTTTGGGGCTCAAAGAAGCCTGAGATGGAGTCATGCTAGCCTACACATGTGCTAGTAATATCATGGTGCTGTGCTATCTCGTATGTCTACTGAATGAGAAGTTCAATGAATGAGAAACGCATAGTTTATGTGCAGACGCTCATTAGAATACTGCATCAATCGATAGCACCACCTCCATTTATATTCAATAAGCCTAGTTAAACGAACCAAGTGCATCAATGCATGCTATTGGTGCGGCTCCTGTGTCTTCCGCCTCAAGCAGGATGACCTACCTGGTCACAACCAAGGACTGATGCAGCCGGACGTCAGTGATCGTGGCAAGACCTGTGTGTGTGTGTATGTGGCGCCTAATGGGCTCATGTTACTTTCTGCATAGATGGCAGGGGCGTACCCCGCGTGTCGGCGACAGCCGCCCCGTCGTTACACCGTCTACAGGTGTATATAGTCAGGTGCGGCTGTGATCCAGACCAGATCACAGAGACGGTATTGTTTGAACAGTCCTGTATGCTGGGCGTAGCCGAGGTGGAAAGAACGGCGCCTCTTGCTGCGCCAGCTGCTCTGATACTCTAATCAGCTCCTGACTGTTGCCTAGGAAGCATATGACATCAGATAAATTATGTATGGACTAGAGGTCATGACTTCGTAAGTGTTGGATGTTTTCCTGTTTGAAGGGTATATTTGCAGTTTATTTATACCTCATTGACAGGATAAGCTGTGGCCATAGTTTGAATTCAAGATAAACTCATAATGACATTGGAGGCTCGAATTTGATGATTATGATTCCCCTCAGTCCATAAATACCCGTGTATCGTCATTTAACGTCATTAGTTTAACGTCATTAGTATGCATGGTAAATTTAAAGTTGCAATGCTGCAGGTTTTAGAATGCAACCCGCGATATTTGGTCAAGTGGTCAGTGTCAACATCACAAAGGGATAGAACATTGATGTTTTTGTAATTAATATAGCGTAAAGGCACCTAACAACAGAGCATGGTAGTAGGTTGGTTAGTTGGTTGGATTCGAAGTCTGATGCTAGCTTCATTGCACGATCCACTGGAATCGATACAAGATCCACAGTTACATTTTGTCTTGAAGTGAGAAACTGTCTACAACAAGAGTAGCGCGTATGTTACTTTGCGGCTTTGTTTCAAGCTGACGCTCCATTAGTGTCCTTGGCTATTTAATTTAAATATATGGTTTATTTTTAAAGCTGTTGTTGTGACACCCATCACCAACCCTGGAGTAAAAACTTAAAAGGAAAGCAGTGGCTGGAAGATAAATAAATACGATATTGAACAAACGCATTAATATGTTCGATTAGCTTATTTATTACTTTTTCCACGTACATTTCATAGAAACGTTTTGGAAAAATTGTTCATTTGAATACAAAAAATCAAAGTATGGGGCACCTCCTTAGAAATCTGATTAGGAAAGAAGTGCACAGAGTGACTGAGATGCAACGTTAAGGCGTTTTCAGACATCAAAAGTTACTATGTGTGGCCCGTTTTGGTCTTGTGTTGTTTTGCATTCGTGGATTTCCGTTGGGCTGATTTCATTTCATGTCCGTTCGCTTGCCACTCTGGTTTGAAAATCTGAATGTGGGTGTGGACTTAAACGATAACAAGGCGACACCTGTGATCAGAATACAAAGTCAACCTCGAGCCTCGAAAGCGCCCATAGTCGACTGTTTTTAAAAGGTTCATTCTGGCGTGAAGAGCCCCATTCTGGTCCTTAGAGACCCATATCAGCAATTCGAGGGTTTATTCCAGCATTTAAAAGACTATTTTGACCTACAGAGGACCTAATTTCGCCTAAAGAGGGCCTAAAGGGCATGTCGAACGATTAAAGGTCTAAATACTTCTGAGGACATATTTGGGAGACAGGACTCAGTCACGAAGGTCGAGGAGGCCACCAAAGTCTGGGGCTCTGAGCCCACTGTTACCGCGTAGCGGCCACCATAGCTGAATTATGGATCCACCACTGCCTTTCAAGCTTGTTCCTTTAAGTGACCTGCGCCTCTCGTTTCACCACCAAGTCTACAAAAATCGCCTCACACTGGAGTAGTTCCTGGCGATCTAACCATTTCCCATCAGCATCTGTGTCAAATCAGCCCTCTCAGCGCCCGGCCGGCATCTGGACCGGCCACATTTCGGACGTGACCCATCTGTTGACTGTTTGGCATCGTTACGGCCCATTGTGCGACGTCGTGTGTCGCCGTGTACCACCTTACGTGTCGTATTATGTCGTCTTCTGTCGTTTTCTGTCGTTGTCTGTCGTTTTCTGTCGTCTTCTGTCGTCTTCTGTCGTATTCTGTCGTCTTATGACACTCAAAAAGTTATTGGAAAATTATTTTGTCGAAATAATTTGTAAAATAATTTTGAAATAATTTTGTCTTATGTCGTCTTATGTCGTCTTATGTCGTCTTATGTCGTCTTCTGTCGTATTATGTCGTCTTATGTCGTCTTGTGTCGTCTTATGTCGTCTTCTGTCGTCTTCTGTCGTCTTATGTCGTATTATGTCGTCTTCTGTCGTCTTCTGTCGTCTTCTGTCGTATTCTGTCATCTTCTGTCATTTTCTGTCGTTTTCTGTCGTTTTCTGTCGTTTTCTGTCGTCTTCTGTCGTCTTCTGTCGTCTTTTGTCGTATTATGTCTTCTTATGTCGTCTTATATCGTCTTCTGTCGTATTGTGTCGTCTTCAGTCGTCTTCTGTCGTCTTATGTCGTATTCTGTCGTATTCAGTCGCCTTATGTCGTCTTCTGTCGTCTTTTGTCGTCTTTTGTCGTCTTCTGTCGTTTTATGTCGTCTTATGTCGGCTTCTGTCGTCTTCTGTCGTTTTCTGTCGTCTTATGTCGTCTTATGTCGTATGCTGTCGTATTGTGTCGTATTCTGTCGTCTTCTGTCGTCTTCTGTCGTCTTATGTCGTCTTTTGTCGTCTTATGTCGTCTTATGTCGTTTTATGTCGTCTTATGTCGTCTTATGTCGTCTTCTGTCGTCTTCTGTCGTCTTCTGTCGTATTCTGTCGTATTCTGTCGTCTTCTGTCGTCTTTTATCATCTTCTGTCGTCTTATGTCGTCTACTGGCGGCGTCCTTTCTGGGTCAGTCGGACCGTCTCGGCCCGGCCCGGCCCGTCTCGGCCCGTCTCGGCCTATCTCGACCCTGCTCGGCCCGGCTCGGCCTGACTCGGCCCGGCTCGGCCCAGCTCGGCCTGACTCGGCCCCGACTCGGCCCGACTCGGCCCGACTCGGCCCGACTCGGCCCGTCTCGGCCCGTCTCGGCCTATCTCGACCCTGTTCGGCCCGGCTCGGCCTGACTCGGCCCGACTCGGCCCGTCTCGGCCCGTCTCGGCCTATCTCGACCCTGCTCGTCCCGGCTCGGCCCCGACTCGGCCCGACTCGGCCCCGACTCGGCCCGACTCGGCCCGACTCGGCCTGACTCGGCCCCGACTCGGCCCGGCTCGGCCTGACTCGGCCCCGACTCGGCCCCGACTCGGCCTGACTCGGCCTGACTCGGCCCCGACTCGGCCCCGACTCGGCCGGACTCGGCCCAGCCCTGCCCGTGACCGGCTGGTGATGCGGACCGATAGCGGTGCCTCCAGGGCGGCCCAGTCGGACACCTATGTCACCTATGTCACCTATGTCACCCCGCCACCCTGCCGGCCGTCCTGTCGCCCACGCCGCTTTTCAACTCACCCACATCGGACGAGACATCAACCCGCCCACAGCAGCCTGGTGGTCCGGCGCTTCAGGCCGGCCCGAAATCAGAGATGCCGGGGCCGATGTCCCTGGCCAGACGTCCCGGACAACGGTGCCTGCCAGGTCTCCGACTCTGGCTTCCGGTCAGCAGTGGGATCTATGGGAACTCAGGTATAAATCGGACGACTCGCTTAGCGGGAGTGGCCAGAAAATCGGCCACAATTGTGTATAAAGACGAAGATTGTCAGTGAGACACCTGAGTTCAGCATTTCCTCGGAGGACACGGCCTTTCCTCGGAGGACACGACCTTTCCTCGGAGGACTTCCTCACAGAAGCTGTTCTCAAATCGGCAGCAATCGCAATAACAGGCAGCTGCCTCCCGCCACCCTGAGCCATCGCCGCCCATTACCTCAGCGGGTGGGCATCTGGCTGGCATGGCTGTGGCAGCCGACATCGACGCTATGGCCTGGTACACACATTACCACCACTACCGCCGCTCCAAACACCGCCGGCGCACTGTGCAGCCGCGCCATTCGACACGTCACCTAATGCAAATGGTACGGCGGCTACACTACCATTAATTTATCCGTGCCGCTGTCTCAGCTATCTGTCTCTGTTTCACGAGACAAATGATTATTTACATTACCATCCGCCGCTGGGCCGCCGAGGTGGGTCGTGCCGCGTGCGTCGGACCAGCCGCCGGCTGCAAGCTGCTATTAATGCTATTAACATCCGTTCAGCACACTCAGCTCTGATCCTCGCCCAGAACGCCCGGAAAGTACTACACAGTCCACACAGCGTGCCACAGCCGTGCTGCTGAGCTCCGCGGCTGCTGAACCGTGCTGCTGAACTGTGCTGCTGAGCCGTGCTGCTGAGCCGAGCTGCTGCGGTGGCTGCTGACCCGTAGACTGCTGAGCCAAGCTGCTGATCTATGATGGCTGTACCTGCCGCGGCTGCTGCGGCTGCTGCTGAGCTCCGCGGCTGCTGAGCCGTGCTGCTGAGCCGGCCGCTGCTGCTGCCGAGGCGGGGGCGGATGGGGCGTCGCTCAGCGGTAGGGCGGTACCGCTCCTCCCGACACCGCCCTGCTGAGGGCGGTAGCACACCGAGAGCACTGCTAATTAGATAGTTAGCAGCCGACACGCGGGCGGGCGCGGGCGTGCTCAGGCTGTTCGGCGGCGGAACGGCGGCGGAGCAGCCGTAGGGCGTAGCTGGGCGGAGTGCGGCTCAGGGGGCGTAGTGCGTCTGTACGTGTGGAGCCCGGCGGCGTAGCAGCCTGTGTGTGCGAGGCATTGTGCAGAAAGGCGTAATTCACGCTCACAAAATACGTGGATAGACGGAGCTGCTGCCGGCGGCGGGCTTCTGGTCTGCGGAGATGCAGGCCGCGCTGCCTGAGCGGCCATTACAATCATGCTTTACCTCCCATGCCCAGGTGGCTTTGATTTTGTAAACAGTAAATGGCTAGAAGTTGGGTCTCTTTTTCGATGCACATCATGCATAGAGCAGGAGTCCTGTATTTGAGAATGACTGAGGAATCTATCCTGGCGACCCACTGTTGCAGTCTCCTCATTGGTCCCTCGGCACGCCCTGGGGCCTTTTGCATAAAACTAAGTATGCAAGGGCCGGAGTAAATTTAAGGAACTGACTTTTCTAATTTCTAGGCAGGGGATAACATCACAACATTTTGTATTGTTACTTTGATCTACCTGCATGACGTAACTGGTGCGTGGCATTATAGCCGAGTCCATCCTGCGCGTAATGCTTTCGGGTGCCTGGCAAATGGTTAATTCCAGGTTTTATAATATGCGAACTATTTACGAAAGATGTGAACAAGTGCCAGTCCATGGTGAATGATTGTGTTGCACAAAACGTGCATGCCATCTAAAGTTCCTGTTACAAGCCATCGATCCGAAATGCCATCGATCCGAAAAGAAGACTATGCTTCCACCTGTTGTGGTGCTGGCACCAGTGACGTCACACTAATGTTGAACCTAGATGTCGCTAGAATCGCCGGATGCTTCTACCTTGACTTTGGGGCCTTGGATTCTACGCAGTTTCATAAATTGTGTGTTCACCAACTTCTTATTTTCTTTCGTAAAATTCTAGGCCATGACGTCGATTTTTGTTAAGTCAGAGGGGCCCCTGACCAGACCGAAAGGGCCTCTAGGTGGGTCAGAAGGGCCCCTGGACGTAACGAATGGGTCCTAGTCAGCACGGAGGGACCCCAGGGCAGGTCGGAGGGCTCTCGGAGCATGTCGCAAGGCGACAAAGCAGTCTGCGCAGTCCCTTGCCAGGTCGGAAGGGCCCCTTAGAAGTCTGGAGGGCCCTGGAGAGACCAGAGGGCTCCTGGAAAGTTCGAAGGGCCCCTGGGTGGGTAAGAAGGGTCCCTGAACATGCCGAATTGGCCCCTAGCCAGCACGGAGGGGCCCAGGGCAGATCGGAGGGCCCCTTGATCCAAATTGGTGTCGCTGGTTCCAAACTTGATATGGCAGTTTGCTAACTCCAGCTCCTAAAAGTTGGTATGGCCCATGCCATACCTGTCATACTGCATTTTCCATCCTTATAACGTGCCCTATCATCCGTTTTGTTTGGCCCTTTCAACGCTTGGGAACGGGGCCCTTTCGACGCTCGGGAAGGGAGCCTTTTCAACGCTCGGGAACCCTCCCTTTCGAGGCGCCCCCCCCCCCCCCCCCTGGACGAAATCCTGGCTACGTGCTTGATCCAAATATTTACACAATTTTAAAGAACATTTGAACAAAGTACAAATAATAACTATTTTCTGATTTACCTAAAACCAACTTCATCGCAATTGGCATTCATAGTTTGATCTGTCTCAGAAATTGAAGTTTATCCGCCGCCCGAGGAGGTGTTACGGGCGGCTGACCCGCCACTGTCGCTGGGCCCACCAGTTATTAAGTTGCCTTGCGCTGGCCGCTGGGACGGGACGGGGCGGGTCGGCAGTCGGGTGGACGCGCGTGTTGCTAATACTGGTGGTACCACAATACAGGACCAGTGAAGACGCCTGCGTTTCCGAGTGCGCTCCCGTAGAAGAGGTGAGATTGTTTACGTTTTCTTCTGCAAACGACCTTGAGCTTTGGATCTTGAGACCTGAGTTCGCCACGGGCCGGGCTGGCCCTATGGGTCATGGGTCGGGCCTCAACGTTAACCCGCCATTGGCTGAGGGGGCGTTTTTCGCCCCCCCCCCCCCCCCCCCCCTGACGAGCTTTCGCAATATCTCGAAAATGAATAGCGCTATCGACGTGAAACTTCAGGTAACTTCTCCTACATCAATTTATACGTCTGATGTGCAAAAATGAAGACATTTTGTCGAAGTTTTTACTTCGAAATATGGCGAATTTAGACACGAGTCACTACACACGAGTTTGACACCAAAAACTTTAGCAGGCCTTAAAAATGTAATATTTGAAGCAAAATGCAATAAAAAAACGTCAAAAGATAACAAATGGCAAGGGCTACAAAATGGCTATCTCGTAGTTGTGAAATTTTGTTTTTTGACCCTCCCCCCCCGAAAAAAAGCCCTCAAAATCAACATTTTCAAAGATTTTCAATAAAATCGGAGGATGTGTTAAAGAACCATATGTGGACAATGCCCAAACCAAATTTAAAACCAATATCTTTATTTTTGATTGACTCATCGCTCCCCAAGTATGAGTAACTCATGACGTCATATTTTTTCATTGCGTTTTTTGGCTTTTAGAGACCAGATACAAACAAATAATGTAAAAACTGTATTTCTGAGACAAAACTGGTCTAGACACATGCCTTTTTTATTTAGATTGATCATTTTCAAATGTTGACCTTATGTGACCTGATCTTGACCTTATATGGTGTCAAGCTGTGAAAATGTCTGCTACTATCGAATTATACGTGTAAAATCACCCATACAACATGTGTCGCATGGCTTTCATAGCCCTGTGACCTTTTGTGACCTGACCTTGACCTTGGCTTTTGCTTACAATTTCAGTTTTGCTTATGTGGGATATGTATTATACATTTGAGAGTACTTTGCGCGATAATAGTCGCAATATAAGGCTTTGGATGGAAAGTATGGCCCAAAAACTAAAATATCTCAATTTTTACTTTTGACCTGACCCTGACCTGACATGTGACCTTATTTTGCAAATTTAGTGTATGCTTTGGATGTGTCTCATTGAGAGCTTTAGATTGCCTCCTTGCGCATATCGCTGCGGTTATTGCTTCGGAAGATAACCAGGGGGCGAAAAACGCCCCCCCCCCCAGCCAATGGTGTTCGGCTGAGACCCCAGCCAATGCCGGGTTAAGGAAATTACCGGACTCTGGACGGGTTTGGGCTGATAATGTTGAAGTAATGCGCGCAACCTCTAGTCAGAGCTTACAAATATGTTAACCAGCAGTTCACTTCCACAGCAACACACTGTTGCTGTGGCTATTTTCTTTTAGCATAGTTGGTTCATTGTTTCACATTTATAGTATGCAAGTAAATATACTAAGATAATTATTGCAAATTTTGTGAAACTAATAATATGCTTACTATGAACGGGCCGGACCGGGCCTGGGCCTCAATATTATGAATTTGACCGGGCCTGGTCCGGGCCTGGGCTTGGTGTTCATGGGCCCGGGCCGGGCCGTGCTGAGGGTTGGTGGGCCCGTGACGAACATTGCTTGAGACACTTGATTAATAATATATTAATTGATAGTGGATAAGTGATAGTGGATTACATCAACTTACCACGAGAGCTTGAAACCTCTTCCTTGGCGGTTTGAACCGGATCGAACCTTCAATAAATAATCGTTGACGTTGACCTTAACCTTGACCTATGACCTTGTAACTGAATTCCTCGGAGTTGCGGTTTATCGCACGGCGGGAAACACTATGGTGCTGGTGTTTCTCGGATCGGTTCATAATACATATTTTAGAGAGTACACCGTTTCCTGATCTTTGATGACCCTAGAGGTCTAAATAGGTCAGCTATATCGAAGAACTGATAAGCATTTTCGTGAATATCTCGAGTCTCGACGAGATTGATCTACATAATGATTTTGAGCCGAATCGGAACTCATCGCTGAATTCGTATATGAATATGTCGCTAACTCGACTTAAAGGGATATTGCCACCTCGCAGGCCAATATGGAGTGTTTGGTGTGTATCGGTAAATTAAGCGTGTCCGATTTCACCTGCAAAATTTGGTTCCCGAAACTCCCCCCATTAGATTTAAACAAATACATTTCCACCACTCATGATTGACACACATTCGTAAAATTGGAGTCGCCTCATCACTGTTTAGAATCACTTGTTTGCGGATTATGATTTGCTTTTGAATATTGCAAACTCAACATCACCATTCCGTCAGTTGCACTTTAAAATTAAAATGCGTATACAATTAATTATATTTTCAACAACCATAGCCTCTTTCATAATAAAACATGAATAAAACGGCATGAATGGCTATGGCTCGACTTTGGGGCCGTAGGAGATTTGTGACCAATACCTTGTAACACAGATAGACTTTTCAAGGTCAAGTCTCGGTGAATTCGGACGCTTCGGCTTTGGGCGGGCGCCAATTTCACAGCCAGCTGGATGAGAGCGACCATTATGAATCTAGTGCTGAGCACAGCTGGGACCAACGTTTTGGAGTCAGAAATAAATCAATAAAAAATTGCCGATACCCTGTTTTAGGTGCTGCAGGAGCAAGTTTGAGTTTGAGCATACACGATTGTTGATTCCCACCATTCATTGCAGTTGCGTTTTAGAAATCCTCCGGAGGTGGCAATATCCCTTTAAGCAAGGGTACCCGTTCGTAGATTTTCGGTCCAAAATTTAAGATTAATACAAATATGACGCAGATGCGCATGATGAACAGACTACTTTTTCTTAAATCTTATTGTTTATGAAACAGGACTCCTTGGTATGACGTCACGCACTCTATGAAAACTGTAGTTTCATGAGACGCAATTTACGGACCTTCGTAGGATCTGCTGCTGTCTTAGATTTCTCAGATTTAATCCGGCCCTTGCGTACTTAAAGGGAGATAATCACCTTTTGATTTTGTTAGCAACAATTCTTTGGTTACCGTTATGGTATTAAGATGTTGTGATCTAAATTTAAGAATTAAATCAAATGATTCCCTAATTCAAAGTTGGAAGTTTGGGAAAATTAATGATCAGTATTTTCCATCCACTATTGGAAAGAGCAACATCTGGCGCTTTTCCATCAATCTGTTCAACGTTGTTGAATGGGCACTTGTAAACAATCGCCGACACTAAATAGGTCACCGTATTAAGCTTGCACCGGCCGGCCGGTGTCAAGCTAAACTGCCGATGTCAATGCACTTTTTTTCAAATGATTGTTGATTGTTCATAAAAAAATGGCACATATTCGCAAAAGATGGAGTGCAGGAAACATATTGCATTCCTTCATGATAAATAGCGATGCGTAGGGAGGCTAATTTACTGAATTCGTTACCGAGTACTTGCTGAGTACTGACCGATATAAGCGTGGATCGCTTATCGGTAGGAAATTACCAATATATTTCGGTAGGAATGTTTATATGCAAAATGTGATGAATTTACATCATGTTTTGGCCTCGTCTATCGATTGCAGGTGCTAACACCATTTATGTGGAAAAATGTGATTATCTCCCTTTAAGTTTTATGCAAAAGGCCTCAGGTCGGCGTAACAGCATGGTGTAACGCTGTTACTCGGCGTAAACGTCTGGGGTAAAACTGCTGTTCAGTATATCCCTGCGATGTCACTTTTTTGCCGGTTGTTCTAACTCCTGTTAAAGCATTGGCTGTAGCCTAGCACTCATAACGGTAGCGGCGCTTCTCTGCGCTGTCACTGCCTAATTATGGCCTGCATATCTCTATCGACGGTGCTGGGTGCAGTTCCACGGATAGCAGTACATTCCATTACGTCGCATCTGGAACACTGGTAATTGAATGTTGAGCGCGACACAGCAGGGACGGAGAGAGTTCAGCGCGACACAGCAGGAACGGAGGGAGTTCAGCGCGACACAGCAGGGACAGAGGGAGTTCAGCGCGACACAGCAGGGACGGAGGGAGTTCAGCGCGACACAGCAGGGACGGAGGGAGTTCAGCGCGACACAGCAGGAACGGAGGGAGTTCAGCGCGACACAGCAGGGACAGAGGGAGTTCAGCGCGACACAGCAGGGACGAGGGAGTTCAGCGCGACACAGCAGGGACAGAGGGAGTTCAGCGCGACACAGCAGGGACGGAGGGAGTTCAGCGCGACACAGCAGGAACAGAGGGAGTTCAGTGCGACACAGCAGGGACGGAGGGAGTTCAGCGCGACACAGCAGGGACGGAGGGAGTTCAGCGCGACACAGCAGGGACAGAGGGAGTTCAGCGCGACACAGCAGGGACGGAGGGAGTTCAGCGCGACACAGCAGGGACAGAGGGAGGTCAGCGCGACACAGCAGGGACAGAGGGAGTTCAGCGCGACACAGCAGGGACAGAGGGAGTTCAGGCGCGACACAGCAGGGACGGAGGGAGTTCAGCGCGACACAGCAGGAACAGAGGGAGTTCAGTGCGACACAGCAGGGACGGAGGGAGTTCAGCGCGACACAGCAGGGACGGGGGGAGTTCAGCGCGACACAGCAGGGACAGAGGGAGTTCAGCGCGACACAGCAGGGACGGAGGGAGTTCAGCGCGACACAGCAGGGACAGAGGGAGGTCAGCGCGACACAGCAGGGACAGAGGGAGTTCAGCGCGACACAGCAGGGACAGAGGTAGTTCAGCGCGACACAGCAGGGACGGAGGGAGTTCAGCGCGACACAGAAGGGACGGAGGGAGTTCAGCGCGACACAGCAAGGACGGAGGGAGTTCAGCGCGACACAGCAGGAACAGAGGGAGTTCAGCGCGACACAGCAGGGACGGAGGGAGTTTAGCGCGACACAGCAGGGATAGAGGTAGTTCAGCGCGACACAGCAGGGACGGAGGGAGTTCAGCGTGACACAGCAGGGACAGAGTGTTGAGTGCTGAACATGGGACGGCAAATACATAGAAGGAAGTACGGTGAAGCAGACGAAGGCTTGGTGTGGTTTTTGTGTCATTCTGCATATTGACTGGTGGTAAAAAACGGGAATGTCTGTGGCTGATGTATCCTTCATTAAGCAGTGCTGGGGTACTATCGTACTCAGACATCTACCAGTGTACCGGCATATCGGATTTGTAATAACTACTGCTATCTTCCTAAATTCCGCCAATTCGTCGGTCTCTTCTAACTCGAATACCCATTTCTACTTAACTCTGGTGTTTCGGTTGAACAATTTACGCACTACGCACTCACCAAACGCACGCATCTCAATACTCGCTCGACCTCCAGTGACCCCCTCAATGCACCACTGCGGCGGCCGACATGTCATCCCAGATCCGGCGACCACACCAGTGGCTCATGAGATACAAAAACTCACCCAATTAGTGTGCTCCGGCGGCTGCGGCCAGACTCTCCAGACGGCCACCGCGCCGCCAGCTCCCGGCATTCAAAACATTCAAATACTGTTCATTAAGACATAGACGGGGCGGCGCGGGCCGGCCCGACGGGCGCTCTGCGGACCACCGGAGTAGTGATGCCAAATTAAGCCACTGAGCTATTGCCCGACCCAAATAACGATGATATCTCCATTATTAATATGCCCCCCCCCCCCCCCCTGCCATGAGCTGAGGCTCGGTATCGGACACGCAGTGTGGTGGGATGAGAGGGAGGAGGGGAGGGGAGGAGAGGGGAGGAGGGGAGGGAGGGAGGAATACGTCGTCAGAACGGGTTAATGGTAGGGGATTTCCGCGATTTTGTATTGGCTGAAGTAAGCAGATATCGTTTGTCACTGCTGACTGGTGGAGGCGAATGGAAACATAAGTGCAGACCTGGAGAAGGATATACAGGGATGCAACTTTACGAAGCACGGGAGATTTTCCTGGACTGGATGGCAAGTATATAGGATCGGTCAGTGTTACTTGTTCATGTTGCCATCGTTCGGTGTGTCTTGGATTTGGGCAATACAGAGGACAATTATGCAACTGTGGTGGACTAGATTTATTCCACCATCTATTAAGATAGCATGTATAAAGAGGCCCTACCCTGGTCAGCAGCTGTCGAGCAGGTAGTTGTTGGGCAGACAGCGCTCTATAACCGAGCTATCAAGACAGCTGCCGTAAGGGCACCATCGACAAAGACTTGTACCATCGGCTCATCAGTGCTTTCTGAGTCGGGTCTAGTTCGCAAGGAGTGGGCGGTGTGATGGTGTGACGATGTGGCGATGTGACGATGTGACGATGTGACGGTGTGACGGTGTGACGGTGTGACGGTGTGACGGTGTGACGGTGTGACGGTGTGGCGGTGTGACGGTGTGACGGTGTGACGGTGTGACAGTGTGGCGGTGTGACGGTGTGACGATGTGGCAATGTGACGATGTGACGATGTGAAGGTGTGTCGTTGTGTCGTTGTGACGGTGTGACGGTGTTGACGGTGTGACGATGTGACGATGTGACGATGTGAAGGTGTGTCCGGTGTGACGATGTGACGATGTGACGATGTGACGATGTGACGATGTGACGATGTGACGGTATGACGGTGGGACGATGTGAAGGTGTGACGGTGTGACGATGTGACGATGTGACGATGTGACGATGTGACGATGTGACAATGTGACGGTATGACGGTGTGACGATGTGACGATGTGACGGTGTGACGATGTGACGATGTGACGGAATGTCGTTATGACGTTGTTGACGGTGTGACGGTATTACGGTGTGACGGTGTGACAGTGTGACGGTGTGACGATGTGAAGGTGTGACAGTCAGCCAGTCTTACAGTGTGACGATGTGACGGCGTCACAGCGTCACAGCGTCACACTGTGACGGCGTGACTCTGAGTGACGGCGGACACCCTATGTCCCCCGCTCCCCGCATTGTGCTGTCTGGACCCTGTGAATAGTCAGCTATCTGTGAGCCGCCCCCAGATGGCGGGATAGCCGCGCCATCCGCCTTGCATGCTGAGACGTGTCAGGACAGTGCGGTCAGCACCGCCCCGACACGTCCGACAAATGCAATACACTGTCCGACGGACGCCATCGTGGGTGGGTGGGTGCTGACTGGCGACTCCGACCGTATACAATGCATGCATCAGGCGGCGACGCCACATTTTAGCGGTCACGTTTTGCGTTCTGGCCTCGCCCGCTTGCCATTGTGGCGATGCTAAACAAACTGGCTCTGCTGTTGGGGCGACATTATTATACGTCGTGTGTGTGTATATCGAGCGATATTCGGACGGCACAGCGGATACATTACACCCGGCTGCTGGGTACATTACACCCGGCTGCTGGGTACATTACACCAGGCTGCTGGGTACATTACACCCCGAGAGCAGAGATTCTCCGCGTCTGTGGCGGAGGGATCAGGCGACATTGCCACATATCCGCCGTGGAGGCCGCTGGATCTGCCTGACCTCGGCGGTGGGGCGGGGAGGAGGATGGAGTTGGTAGGGTTGATTGGCTCTGAGCCGCGCGATACATTCAGGATGAGGTCACAGTGGCTGGATCGCCCGCCACTGTCCCCCTCTCCCTTCCTCACCAGTGCAGCGGCAGACCAACGCGTCGGCCACCAAACGTGCAATGTTCCGCTGTGAGACGAGGACCGGCCCCATCGCAGCCCGTCTGGGCAAGTTAGGCACGCCACGCTTCTCGCCGATCCGTTTCCCATTCCTTCCGGCCGGGCGGAGCGGCGGCATCTCCCCAAACTGCCTGGGTGCCGCGGCGGGGCGACGGGAGGGGCGGCCACACGTGCGGATCGGCCCTAAAGCCACCGGGCGAGAGGATAACCGTCGCTCCACTCTAAACTCGGGCGACACTACAAATCGGCCTGTCGAGACGATCGCGTCGACAGCTGAACGCGTGCGCCGCTCGCGCTCATCTGATGCGGTGGTGCGGAGGCTGCTCTGGACTGCCCACTCGCCGTCCGTCCGTCCGTCCGTCCGTCCGTCCGTCCGTCCGTCCGTCCGTCCGTCCGTCCGTCCGTCCGTCCGTCCGTCCGTCCGTCCGTCCGTCCGTCCGTCCGTCCGTCCGTCCGTCCGTCCGTCCGTCCGTGTTTGCAGAGATCGCCGAGAGATCGTCCCGAGATCGCAAACGGCGTGTGTGCTGCGCGCGAGCCAGCCACCGTTCTGTATGCGGCCGCGATTGCGCTGTGCGCCCGGCGCTCCTTTTATGAAAAGCGACTGAACCGGACAGCCATCCCTCGCTAAAACGACAGTTTAAGAATCGGTCCCGGTCTCGCCATTCTTCACATGTCACATAAACGAAGCCTGCAAGCGTAATTAGGGAGTGATTATCATGCATATAATGCTATCATCTTTAACTGTGCAGGCCGGCGGACCACACAAGACGCTGGGAGCGCGAGCGCCGGCCGTTTGGCGGTGATTTAATTTAGCGCGTTGGTATGTTTGCGTCTGCGGCGCGGTGGGGCGTGCAACACTGCTCCCCGAATGCAGCGCACGCGGCCGCGCCGCTGCAGACGTCGCATTATCGGCGGCCCCACACGGCAAACACTCTGTTATTACCGAAAAACAGGATGCAAAATACACCGCGCCCCCAGATTAGCCCCTGTAAGCCCAGAACGGAGCGGGCCACCCAGCATTGAAAAGATAAAGTTGGTTGAAGTCTTCATTGAAGTTGAATGAGTGTGAGTGCTGCTTTGGTGGTCGGCCAAGCGGGCCCACCCTCGTGTCGTAAACAAATCAGTGGCTGCCGTCACGGAGTAGCCGGGCAGGCTGTCGCACGGAAACCGGTATAACACCACAGCCACAGTCACAGGCGGGTATAACACCACAGCCACAGGCACAGGTGGGTATACCACCACAGCCACAGTCACACGGAACCGGTATAACACCACAGCCACAGTCACACGGAACCGGTATAACACCACAGCCACAGTCACAGCTGGGTATAACACCACAGCCACAGTCACACGGAACCGGTATAACACCACAGCCACAGTCACATGCGGGTATAACACCACAGCCACAGTCACAGTTGGGTATAACACAACAGCCACAGTTACAGGTGGGTATAACACCACAGCCACAGGCACAGGTGGGTATAGCACCACAGCCACAAGTCACAGGTGGGTATAACACCAGAGCCACAGGCACAGCTGGGTATAACCCGACAGTCACCTAGCTGAGTATAGCACCACAGTCACAGGTGAGTATAGCACCACAGCCACAGGTGAGTATAACACAACAGTGACAGGTGAGTATAACACCATAGTCGCCTATCTGGGTATAACAACACAAACACAGGTGGAAATAACAACAGTCACATGTGGAAATAACACCACAGTCACAGGTGGATATAACACCACAGTCACATGTGAGTATAACATCACAGCCACAGGTGAGTATAAACACAACAGTCACAGGTGAGTATAACACCACAGTAACCTACGTGGGAGTAACACCACAGTCATAGGTGGGTATAACATCACAGTCACAGGTGGGTATAACACCACAGTCACAGGTGGGTATAACACCACAGTCACAGGTGGGTATAACACCACAGTCACAGGTGGGTATAACACACCACAGTCACAGGTGGGTATAACACCACAGTCACAGGTGGGTATAACACCACAGTCAGACTTGTAAACGATTCATGGTGAATCGCTCAACGATTCAAGAATCACATCGTTTGACAAAGAATCACAGGTGAATCGATTCCTTTTATGCAAACATCAATGTGAATCATGAATCGAATAATTGCCGCTGCATAGAATCACTAAAGGAATCGATTCAAACTGGTTGCACGAATAAAAGTCTGAGTTCATATTGTAGGACCAGAGATAGTCAAGGTACCTAGGAAGGCACTGTTGGTAAATGTGTAGTTCATGAAACTCTGTCAACAAAGCATTAATTATGCCTGACTTAGGCACTGCATATCT
>JAXIVJ010019393.1:5000-19711 GCA_036785665.1 Chirona hameri | reverse complement strand
CGTGACCACATGCCAGATTAGCATACTGTGCTACGCCAAATGGTTCTAGAGTATAGGTACACCCTAAATAGTCAAGGGGTAGGCTGACTACGCCTTTCATGTATATGATGGTCAAAGCCATCCATTAGGCATTTCCTTCCGGCAAGACAGTAATATGACAGTAAAATAATACACAAGCTTACAGAAATGGTAAATTTTCTTCTGAAGCAACATACCTAAATACAAATATCATGCATACTGATCATTGATCAGCTTGCCCAACTGCCTTGAACTTCTAGCAATTAGTAGCTTAGTACCTAAAATACTATAATTACATACTTACATCACCCTACTATACTTACAGCACAAACTGCTATACAGTTAAATAGTAACAAGACACAAACACACTGTGACTTCATTGCTTGATAGCGTACATTGCTGTAAGCTATTTACAGAAATATTTACAGAAAGATTAGTAGGCTTACTGAAGACAAAAACACTGTACAAATAACTTGGTCACCTTCAATTCCATGTGATGTCTGTGATGATGGAAAAGGAGCAGGCTCTGGTGCAGGCTCTGGAGCAGGCTCTGGTGCAGGCTCTGGAGCAGGCTCTGGTGCAGGCTCTGGTGCAGGCTCTGGTGCACGCTCTGAAGCAGGCTCTGGTGCAGTGATGGCCGATGATTCCTCAGAGTATGGGATAGGTGATGCCACAGTTTGGATGGCCGATGATTAGCTGGTGCAGTGATGGCCGATGATTCCTCAGAGGATGGGATAGGTGATGCCACAGTTTGGATGGCCGATGATTATCTGGTGCAGTGATGGCCGATGATTCCTCAGAGGATGGCCGATGATTTCTCAGAGGATGGCCGATTATTCCTCAGAGGATGGCCGATGATTCCTCAGAGGATGGGATAGGTGATGCCTGAGTTTGGATGGCATTACTGAAACATACACAATATGTAGTTAGCACACCAACAGTGTGAAAACTGACATCTGCAGTTCATTCTAGATGTTTGGCAGTAAAAACAACAGCATGGATTGAACAACAACATAAGAATCACCATGCATTGAATGAGTAAATATTCCCTCATTGGACTTGACTAGTTAAATCCTGTGGTATAGGTATACCTACTAAATTTACTGTCATCATGCATACACCAAACCTTGGGTCAATGGTAGTTCCTACATTTTTTGTGTGAACCATGACCTCACCCAAAGGTACTAGGCTCAACCCTTCCTCTTTTGTCCCTACCTAAATACTATTATAACATTCCCAAAACAAGATCTGGATCACATAAAACATGAATGTGAGTCTCCAAATATTTTAACTACCCAATGTAATACAAATAAAAGCAAAGAAAGTTTATATAAGCAGTTTCATTTCAGTTTCATTTTGTTCATACCTCCCTACAACCACAGTGAGAAACGCCTGCCTTCTTAAACAATGACAGTAGGTCCCCTGTAGTTCTGCAACCTAGATAGTCAATTCTTTTCAAATGCAAATTTTGAATGTGTACTTAAAAAATATTGTCTGCAATATGAATGATTATTCTCAACACAAGTTATATATAAGTATGTGAATAAATAACCTTCTGCTCATGTTATATCTTAATTAAACTTGAAATCGGTATAAAAAAATTACATTAATATATTTCGACTTGCGTCACCTTCAGAAAGCAAGTCGAAATATATTAATATAATTTTTTATACCGATTTCAAGTTTAATTAAGATATAACATGAGCAGAAGGTTATGTATTCACATACTTATATTCATCATGCTCAAATATGCCATAGCTCGCCTACAACAACAAGTTATATATATATTGTAGTTGTTAAAAACATTATGAGAACAAATATTGGAAGGATAATGCTCATTATGATGTACAAATATTTAAGAAGTACAGAATATATTTTGGCTTTAAGCCTTCCACAGCAGCCACGTAACTAATATTAACTAATGAACTGTTGACTAAAGGTATAAAGCCCCCCCCCCCCCCCCCCCAAAAAAAAAAAAAAAAAAATCCAGCCCTCTCCAACTTTTTCTTCTTATGATCAGCATCAGGTTGATCAATGTTGATGTGAGTAATAGTGGAGGGTCATGTTTTTGGTTGTCACCAAAGTGATTGTGTACCATGGTACGCAACTTAAAGTCACCAAAATTAAGGCAAAAGTTTGCCTAATTCAAGTTAGGCAATGCCTTGCCAAATTTACAAAACAGGTGCAATGCAGTAGACCAGTCATACATGTGTTGTATCCTCCTCATATCTGCTAGGGGCCATGCCCATTGCCCCCCCCCCCCCCTGTTTCCTACTATGAACCCAACGCCTTTGTTAACTCGCCTGTCGTCTGATAAAATACTCGTACCTGACGCCTGGCGTTTTCTTCTTGAAGAAGCCCTCCAGTGTAGGCTGCACCGACCGCTTCATCACCGTATCACGGTGAACTTTACGATAACTCTACTCTCGCTTGCAAGGGCGGAGGCAGAGAGCCATACAATACTTATAGAGGCCCCACGCCAGTTTGACCACATCCGTAGTGTTGCCGTGGGATAAACTGAGATGTTTCTTCTCCAGTGCGTCACTTTAACGGCGACGCGCCAAGCAGACAACTCAGCTACCAAATTTACCAAATTGAAGTTTTTCCATTATATTTTATAGAACTAAAAAGGAAAAGGAAGGAAAATAAAGGTATACGAATTACGATAGTGCTATAAAGGCAAAGCTATACAATACTTATATGACATGCTATAAAAGAAGAAGAAAAATGAAATAAGGAGGCTGCAAAAAAATTGAAAGCTCATTTTTAGGGAAACTTATGCAACCCCAAAGTTGGGGGGGGCGCCTCCCCCCGCCTTCCAGAAGTTGGGGGGGGGAGCAAGCGCCCCCGCTGCCCCCCCCCCCTGTTCCCGGGCACATGACTCTATACATAATACAGCAACATAATTACAGCAACTCTATATGTAATACATTATGCAAATAACGGAAGGAGAAGCTATCTTTTACATCTTGATAGCTATAAATGCCCCTTACATTGCTCTATTGATTGTCCGCCAAGCGTCATACTTCCTGGAAATCTCCCTCTTTCAAGTCCCTGAAACCGCCTCTGCCATGCAATTTTGTATGATAGTATCTAATCTATCTATCTATCTAACATCAACTAATTTTCACTTGTTCAATCACCGTAAACCGATGTAGCTCTTTCATGCTTGAGGCAGTTAGGAAGAAGCCGTGAAGATCGCATTTCCGTATTATCGCCAAATATCGCCGACGAACCCTCCAAAAACCGGGTCCTCAAACCGCCTCTGTTCAGGTTAAGAACTCGAAATTTTGAGTACATATGTGGAAGTATATCTGGGGAAAAGTCCCAACATTTCATGGACTTGCTCTCAGCCCTTCCGGAGATATCGCGAAAAACCTGAGGGGGATTGCGGAATCCCCCCCCCCCCGTTACAAAAAGGGTTAACCCGCCATTAAAGGAAATAGTTCACCTTCAACATGGGATTTTGAACTGAAATAGCAGTTTTGTAGCCCGTGTTGAGAAATCCTTATCTGCAACTTCTCTTGGCTGAAAAGACTCTCCAGCCGAAGATATTTGACTTTTTGGCGAAGGAATGCGGCGCATATATGATATACCGTACCGTCTGAGAGTGCCAGCACTGCATAGAGCATGCGCAGACGAATAACGCACACCATAACATTAATAATTTACGACCTTCTGTCCTGAATTGGCGCGATGTAGGACCATTTTTTAAAGAAAAAAATAAACTGTATTACAAAATATAATAAAATCGCGTTTTGAAAATTTTCCGAAGGTGAACCTTTAACTGGGAGAGGGGGCGTTTAACGCCCTCCTGATTATTTTTTGTAATAGCTCAAAAACTAATAGAGCTATCAACATGAAACTTTTGGTACCTTTTCTATATCACGTTTACGTCATCTGTGCACACACAAAAAATCGTCGAGAAAAAAATAGAGTTATAAGACCGTACAAATGCCATATTTTGAGCGAAATGCAATCCAAAAACGTCAAAAGATAGCAAATGGCAAGGGCTACAACAAAGTATGGGTAAATCATGACGTCATATTTTTAATTGCGTTTTTTTGCCTTTATTGACCAGATACAGACAAATAAATGCCAGACTGTATTTCTGAGACAAAACTGATCTACCAAATGCATATTTCATTTCTATTTATAAATTTCAAATTTTGACTTTCAGTGACCTGAACTTGAGCTGAGCTTGACAATAACTTCACGTAAATGAAGTCAGGTGGTAAAATGACTATCACTATCGAATTATATGTGGAAAACAACCCCAAAACACGTGTTTCGTGATTTTCGTAGATATTTTGCACCTTTTGTGACCTGACCAAGACCTTGGCTTTTGTCAACAATCTCATTTTAGCTTATACGGGATGTTTATCATACCTTTGGCAGCACTTAATGCGAAAATGGTCGTAATCGAAGGCTTTGGATGGAAAATATGGCCCATAAACTCGAATACGTCTATTTTGACCTTTTGACCTGACCGTGACCTGATATTTTACCTCACCTTGACATTTTTGAGTATTCTTTAGATTCGTCTCATTGAGAGCTTTGGAATGCCGCCTTGTGCGTGTCGCTGGAATTATTGGTTCGGAAGATAACCAGGGGGCGTTTAACGCCCCCCCCCCCCTCCGCCCAGTCAATGGTGTTCGGTTGAGACCCTGGGTCTCAACTTTAACCCGGCGTTGACTCCAGGTGGAGTCAATGCCGGGATAAAGCATGACATAAATGCAGTCTTATATTTTAGCACCACAAAAGGTGAATTAGGCTTAGACTTTGTAATGGGTGGGAACGGGAGCCCCATCAGTTATGAATTAGGGTTGGAACGGTTTTGGATCTGGCTGAATGGGCTGGAACGGAATGGGGGCTGAAAATGTGTTCCATGAAGGCCTCTATTTTATGCTTGTTGAACCAGACACTAAACGACTCGCAAAAAAATACGGTTTTTAAAATAAACTTAATCTACGTATGCCAAATGAAAGCTACTAATTTGTGCTACAAATATGCAATCTAGATGTCGCCACCGACAAGATGTCGCCACCGTCGCCGAGAGTGGTGGTGTGTTGTGAGGCTCCACTATTTTGGCCTTTTCAACAGAAATTACTTATTTCTTTGGGCTGAGAGTGTGTTATAACACACTTGAAGCGCTCGTGCTGTCTCTGACAATAGAAGATTCTCTTAAATACTGTACACCACCGACAAATAGGCCTTAGTGTCGGGCGTGGATGGGGGTGTACCCGTGAAAAATGGCTGCCTGAAGCCCTCCCAGTCGCTGGAGAGAGGTGCCGATTGAAAGGACTGAGCCACTGCCCAGCGCCTACCTACGTTGGAAGGATGGCCGAGGGGTTAGTGCTGTCGGCGCTCCGCGCCCTGGCAGCTCGTCCTGGGTTCGAGTCCCGGCTTCTGCTGTGATTTTCTTCTTCGTCTGCCGCCTGGTCACGACAGATGGCAGAACTTTTCGCCAGACTCCGACCCAGACCGTAGCTCCCATTCCCAGCACAGTTACCGCTGCTGGTGTGAGCTCTCCGAGCCCAGCCCGCCTCGGCTCGATGATCTCCCAGCAGAAAAGAAAGACCCTGAGGCCCGCCGGCTGCTGGTGGCTACTACTGAGTTGCCTGCTGGCTGGCGACGTACGAGCTAACCCAGGCCCGGCTTACTCATTCCGCGTTTTCTCTCAGAACGTGTGTAGTGTTAAGAATAAGCTCGGCACACTTCGCACCCACGCCGGCGAGCTGGCGGGAAACGATGATATCTGCCTGACTGAGACCTGGCTTAGACCGCACGTATCCGATTCAGAACTGCAACTGGGTCTGTCGGATTTCGTGTGGTTCCGACGAGACAGAGACGCAAGGGGAGGCGGAGTGGTATGCGCGGTTAAAGCCAGCCTCTCACCCGTTCGCCGGCCAGATCTGGAGCCGCACTGTGAAGCCCCGGTTGTTCAGGTGGGAACCCAGCACCCGCCCTCCTCGCCGTATGCTACCGACCACCAAACGTGGATCGCGACGTGGAGCGAGTAGCTGACCTCCTGCGTGGGCTTCATCGCACCAGTCGCCCGTTTCTCCTGGTCGGCGACTTCAATCTGCCCGAGATCTCGTGGGCGACGGGAGAGGCGGTAATCTCCAGGCGCTCTAGCAGAGCTGTCGCCTTTGTCGACGCTGTGACGGAATGTGAAGCGACGCAGTCTGTGACATCGGCCACCTGAGGTGAAAACGTACTGGACCTCGCCATCTCGCGTGGCGTTGTCGCCGTCTCCGAGGTCCGCGATCGGCTTTTCGCCTCAGGTCACCTGTTGGTGGAAACCCGCTTCGCCGTTAGCGTCGGTGCTGCTCCTCGAGCCACGAGATCGCGAGTTTACAACTATAGGCGCGCGGACTTTGTCGGCCTGCGTCGGGCTCTGAGATTGCTCCCATGTGTTGGAGTGTGTAGATGTAGACTCTGCTGTTGGCATGTTCTATGACCTTGTATTCGCTGCTGTCATAGATTACGTGCCTATCATTGAGCTCCGTCATAAATTTCCTCCCTGGTTTGACCGGCATGTTCGCGAACTTCTTCGGGAGAAGGAGCAGGCTCATAGGCGCAACAAGAATAATCCTTCCGCCGAAAACATTGCTTTACACGCTAGAGCTAGGGCCGACTTCAAGCGTCTGGCTTACCGTAATTACCGCGATTATCTGACTGGACTGATCCGCGAATTCAAAGACAACCCAAAGCGATTTTGGTTGTTTGTTAAATCACTTAAATCGAGTGGGAAAGTGTCACCCGTTCTTGAGTACGATGGCTGTGTATACAAGGATGTCATTGCTCGAGCGAACTGTTTAAACGCATGTTTTTCGAAGAAGTTTAGCGATCCCCATATTAACGACACACCGGAGCCACCAGAGCTAAACTGTGCCGGGCTATCAACCTTCCATGTACCGCTCGGCCGTGTGTCGCTACTTTTGCGGGAGCTCAGTGCGCACAAGGCTTGTGGACCTGACGGCTTAAGTGCTCGCATTTTACGTGAATGTGCCGACGAGTTTGCGATCCCTCTGGAAATTATATGTCGTCTGTCAGTGCGGTCCGGGGTGTTCCCTTCCGAGTGGAAGCGGGCCAACGAATGGAAACAACAGCATACCTGTGTTAAAAAAGGGCTCTAGAAAGCTTCCAGAAAATTACCGACCCGTTTCCCTTTTGGCAATTTGCTCCAAAGTTTTGGAGAAAGTAGTGTGCGAGAGCTTGCTTCAGACATGTCTCCCCGCACTGCCTGTCTCACAACACGGATTTCTCCCAAAACGTTCTTGCATAACTAACCTATCATGCTTTCTGGAACACTGCTGGTCCTCACAGGCCAAGGGATCGCAGACGGACACGATATACACGGATTATTCGTCCGCTTTTACCAGTGTCAACCACAGGCTACTTTTATGCAAACTTCGCCATTCATTTGACATCACAGATCTTGCATATAGCTGGATCGAGTCCTATGTCCTATGTTGTCAGCGCTCCCAGCGAGTCATTCTCGATGGGAAGCATTCCGACTGGACGCCGGTTTTGTCCGGTGTGCCGGAAGGCAGCATTCTCGGTCCGATACTGTTCGCCTGTTATGTCGCTGACCTTCCTAACAATATCAAAACAGGCTGTTTGGCTTATGCTGATGATGTCAAAAAAAAATTCATCGCATTCAAAATCGTGAAGATACCGTTTCCCTTCAGGCCGACCTGGACCGTCTTAGCGCATGGTCTAAAATCTGGCACTTGAAGCTCAATCCAGCTAAATGCAAGACTATCTCATTCGAAACTCTTCGCACGGCCCCCATTCGCTGTACCTATGTATTAGATGGGCATCACTGGAGAGATGCGAACAGATGCGCGACCTCGGTGTCATATTAGATGCTAAGCTGACATTCGCCGACCGTGTAGATTCAACTGTAGGCGAGGCCAACCGCATGCTCGGTTTGCTCATGCGCAGTGTACAAATGTCTCCATGCTCTCGCCGCCTAGATTTCAATCACCCCGCAATCTTGTCAGCGTATAACGCCCATGGGAATCTCTTTCCGCTATGAAACGACTTTATTGCGCTTTAAATTGACTGAGTGCGCTCAAACTCGACGCGCCGTAACTTGACTGTCACCGCCAAATTGCACCATCATATTGCGCCGAAACTTGACATAAGTAAAAAATGGTAATATCTTCACGAAAATACGTGGGAAACCATGTAAAATGTGGTCACATGACAGAAAGATTGTGCCAAGATAGCTTATGCACCATTTGACCAAGTTTTCCATGAATTTTATCCAAGAAATCAGCATTTTTCAGCGCCTTCGCCAAACTGCGCCAGAACCTGACTAACGTGCGCCGTAAACAGACAGTTCAAATTTGAGCCTAGCGGTACTCGACATTTTACTTTTTGCTGATATGTAATTAATAATGGATGAATTTGTTATTACTGATGTTTATTTTGATCGCTTCTGTGCACTCTTTATCGTCATGACACTCGTTTCATGACACTCGATTTCCGAAAAGAGGCCTGATATTGGATATAGACGCTTGTAGGTGATAGAGACGTGCTAGAAAACATGCCGATACCCCAAAAATAGCATATAACCTGATATTTTCGTCAAAATTAAGCTTTTATGAAACCAACTTCGTCGATATGTGGCTCAGTTGTCGATGACTGCGCTCGAATCCGACACATTGCAGTAGCTTGCGAGCGTGGTGCGCTAGAACTAAACATTTTGACAATTCGACATAACTGTTCCCTGGATTTGCGCTTTAAAAGGACTATCGTCGACGTCATTATTATTCCCGAAAACACGTGGAAACCATGTCAAATGTGGTCACATGACAGAAAGACTGTGTCAAGAAAGCTTATGCACCATTTGACCGAGTTTTCCATGAATTTTGTCCAAGAAATCTGCATTTTTCAGCGCCTTCGCCAAACAGTGCCAGAATCTGACAAACGTGCACTGTGAACCGACAGCTCAAATTTAAGCTTAGCGGTACTCGACATTTTACTTTTTGCTGCCATTTCAAAACTTTTGCGTTTTGGTCGCTTCTGTGCACTCTTTAACGGCACAAATTAAACTGATTTAACTTAGCAAACAGTGAGCCTCCCGCATTACGTGTTACTGCCATGTTTTGTGCATATATATGATCATATGCTCACTTATTACTGCCATGCTTTGTGCATGTATGTGCTCATATGATCATGCTGTGTTCATATGTTTATGATGTGTCATCGATGTGATAATGTGATATCCTCTGAAGACCACGCTTCGCGTGGTCTCCAGCGTCAGGCCCCAAGCGTCAGCGTCCGTAAACAGACCTTCGCTCTGTCAGATACAGGCGTATTTCGTTACAAACGCGCTGTAATGTGACAAAAAAAGTTCGGAAAACGCGTCGACTCCTGGCGCACTTTGTATGCTGAACCGGCGGAAAATTGTTCAAAATGCCAAAGAAACTCCTGGGCAATATCATCAAAACACCTAAGCCGTACTTATTTCATAATAATCTCAGAACATTTATCTTGCTTAATTTACGATAAAAATCCAACCAGAGGACAGGAAAATACTCAAATGAGCTCAAACCGTCGTGTCATTCCACAGCGCAACGTGTCGATTTTCAGCGCAGTCTAAAGTCACGTGACCAGACTCGGTCACGTGACTGCGCTTAAACCCGATTCCGCCGTCAGAATAGTCCGTGATTGAATATGGTAGTATTCTGGTCTGGGGCCGCAGCAACCCACTTAAGACGCCTCGAGCGTCTGCAACACAGGTGTCTTATGTGGTTAGGATGTACAACCCAGCGCCGCTGTCCCGCCTTGGACTATTCTTCGCTGCTGAAACATTTTAAGTGTCAGTCCATCAAAGCTCGTTTCATCCAAGCCGACATAAGATTTTTGCGTTCGGTACTTCGTGACCGCCTTGACTGTGAAAATCTAGTGTCAATGTTTCACCTGTCTGTTCCCACTCGACGCACGAGACACACTGGATTGTTACGTGTGCCGGGTGGTAGGGTGAATTCAGTACGCAACAGCTTTTTATCGCGGCTACCAGCGACCTGCAACAGATTTATCCAGGAAATGCCAGAGACTGATTTATTTTGTTCAACTACTTTTAAGTCGCAAACTTTTAAGTTTGCATGCAGTGAAGGCAGTTATTTATTCCCATGGACGGGGCAGCGGTGCTGATTTTTAGTCACTTGCCCTACTTTTGCGTAGGGTAGCGGGATATTGGGTCTCTTATTTATTATCATTGTCATCATGTCTTAGGTATGAATGCGTGAATGCATGAGAATGCGAAAAACGAAAACGATGGTGATATTTTTTCTCTCGAAACGTCACTTAACTTGATACAAATTAAGTTTTTGTCTGCAATTTGGATGATGACGTCATTATTGGGCTATATAGAGCTAAAGAGACAACTTTTACGCTGCCAAATATATGGCACAATCGTTTCAGACAATTCTGGAGACTTAAATACAAACATTGTGGAACTGTGTCTTCTCCCGCACTGAACACAATGACGAGTGCGAGGCATTGCGATAGCGCAATATTTATATACAACAAAAATCCATACGTGAGACTTCAAACAACGCGAACTTCAACGCGAACTTCAACTTGGACCGCAACCTATCGCGTTGGCCGTTGTTTACATCATACTCGCAGCTCGGTTAATCCAGCCAAGGTTCGAGAAACAGGTCACCTGACTTCCAGGACCAACAATCTTGAAGTGACTGGACATTTCAATAACGGCCAAAGATAATGGCTATCTCAGTTAACCCTATTCCCTGCGCCAGAATTACGTTAACCTGCGGGGGGCAGATTCTGCCCCCCCCCCCCCAGAGATCTCGAGAACCACTAGGTCGATTTCGATGGGGAAAGCGCCATTTGATGCGTCATGACAAGGTCTCTATTGTTGGATCCCGAAATTTGTGTTCTGTTCTGAAAAATGTGGGGCCAGGGGGGATAAAAATCCGAAAACTTTGGGTGTTTTTTGAAAAGTCATTGGGCCATGTGGCTCGACCGATTTGCATGCCCCAAACGTGTTTGAGCTTTAAATGTACTGGTCTTTAATATGTCAAAAGACAAAAACACAAAATAAAAATCATAGGCGTATTCAGGGAATGTAAAATGGGGGTGGGGGTTCTGGAAAAAATATGTGCTGTTCGTGATTGTTTGGGACGACATGAACGTCACATGTGGCCATTATATGCTGTAATTTGTTAAATTTGATATATTGCGCATAGGCGGGCGGATCCAGGAAAAGACATGGGGGCACCATGCGCGTAACGCTTTTATCATCTTACTAATTTTAAGTTGGACCTAATTTGATGGTGGGTATCGCCTCCCATTTGTTATGCTGAGTGTGCCTCTGCCCCACAAATATGTACAATCCCAGTATCTATGATGCATATTGCATTGAAATTGTTTCTGACGCATTTATTGCACTGCAACCCACGAATAAAGTAGGCGACGCAAAACCGCATTCGTAACACCCTCCCCAAAACAGGACTCTGGAACCGCCTCTACTGGACCGATTTTGTTCCAAAATTTTGACACAACACGCGCCATTCAATTTTGGGAAAAGTCACAAAGTTTCAGAACGCTAGGCCTAACAGTTTAGAGGCGGCAAGTGAAAAACTACCGGGAGGGGCAGAATCTGCCCCCGCAGGGAATAGGGTTAAAAACCAATACAAAGGTGAAACATTCCCTGTAATAGACCTGTCGATCGGTGTAAAAAAAGAGTATTCGATGGAATCGAGTGTCAAAAAGCATTTTGAAACTATTCCGGTCACTTTTGACTCAGGTCAATACTGAGGTCACCAGAGGTCATCAATGTCAAATTTTCCGATTTTGTGAATTTGCTGACAGCTATCGTAGCGATAGATTCGTATCGAAACGCCCTCTCCCAGGGGCGGCTTTAAAGAGGGGGTACCGGGACCATGGCGGGGTTCTGACAGGGTTCTGACAGGGGTTCTGACGGGTTCTGACGGGGGTTCTGACGGGTTCTCACGGGGGTTCTGACGGGTTCTGACGGGGTTCTGACGGCGGTTCTGACGGGTTCTCACGGCGGTTCTGACGGCGGTTCTGACGGATTATCACGGGGTTCTGACGGGAGTTCTCGGGCTTCTGACGGGGTTCTGCCGGGGTTCTGACAGGGCTCTGATAGGGTTCTGGGGGGGGGGGGGTTCTGACGGGTTCTCACTTAGTTATGACGGCATTCTCTAGGGCTTCTGACGGGGGTTCTAACGGGGTTCTGACTGACGGGGGTTTCCTCGGGGGTTCTGCCGGCAGAGGGCCGACGTGGCGCTCTCCTGGCTGATGCACAGTCGGGATCGAGTCACCGTGGTTGACTTCGTCGACATGGTGCCCGTATTTCACGGCGACTACGACTTCTACGTACGAAGCGGGAAGCGCGAGACGCCTCGGCTGACATCCGACATGCTCTTCTCGCTGCTGCGGCCTCTCCACACCAACGTCTGGCTGGTGCTCTGTGAGTGGAGAGTGGCGTGAGGTTCAGCATTGAGCCTGCTGGCTGCGTGGTTTCAGTGCTGAGCCTGCTGGCTGTGTGTTTTCAGTGCTGAATCTGCTGGCTGTGTGGTTTCAGTGTTGAGTCTGCTGGCTGTGTGGTTTCAGCGTTGAGTCTGCTGGCTGTGTAGCTTCAGTGCTGACTGCTGAGCCTGCTGGCTGTGTGGTTTCAGTGCTGAGTCTGCCGGCTGCGTGGTTTCAGTGCTGAGTCTGCTGGCTGTGTGGTTTCAGTGCTGAGTCTGCTGGCTGTGTGGTTTCAGTGCTGAGTCTGCTGGCTGTGTAGCTTCAGTGCTGACTGCTGAGTCTGCTGGCTGTGTGGTTTCAGTGGTGGGTCTGCTGGCTGTGTGGTTTCAGTGCTGAGTCTGCTGGCTGTGTGGTTTCAGTGCTGAGTCTGCTGGCTGTGTGGTTTCAGTGCTGAGTCTGCTGGCTGTGTGGTTTCAGTACTGAGTCTGTTGGCTGTGTGGTTTCAGTGCTGAGTCTGCTGGTTGTGTGGTTTCAGTGCTGAGTCTGCTGGCTGTGTGGTTTCAGAGTTTGCTGGCTGTGTGGTTTCAGTGCTGAGTCTGCTGGCTGTGTGGTTCCAGTGTTGAGTCTGCTGGCTGTGTGGTTTCAGTGCTGACTGCTGAGCCTGCTGGCTGTGTGGTTTCAGTGCTGAGTCTGCTGGCTGTGTGGTTTCAGTGCTGAGTCTGCTGGATGTGTGGTTTCAGTGCTGAGTCTGCTGGCTGTGTGGTTTCAGTGCTGAGTCTGCTGGCTGTGTTGTTTCAGTGCTGAGTCTGCTGGCTGTGTGGTTACAGTGGTGGGTCTGCTGGCTGTGTGGTTTCAGTGCTGACTGCTGAGTCTGCTGGCTGTGTGGTTTCAGTGTTGAGTCTGCTGGCTGCGTGGTTTCAGTGCTGAGCCTACTGGCTGTGTGGTTTCAGTGCTGAGTCTGCTGGTGCTGGCGGTGATGCTGACGGTGACGGTCCGGCTTAGCAGCTCCGGCGGCGAGACTGACGCCACCCGGCGCGAGTTCGACCTCGGCTCCAGCCTGCTGATGGCCTGGATGATAGTGACCGGTCAGGGCTGGGACGTCCTTCCGAACTCGGTGCCGGCCAGAGTGGTCACGATCTCCAGCTGGGTCATGGGTCCGTATAGTACGACTGATGGCGCTCCCAGTGTGTGTGATGCGAATGGCGCCACCTGCGCCGGAATAGATTCGTCTGTTATATAGCTCTACAATGACCACACAGCAGCCACACAGCCAGCAGGCCCAGCAGTCAGTGACTGACGACTGACGACTGACGACTGACGACTGACGACTGACGACTGACGACTGACGACTGACGAGTAATGCAGAACAGCAGAACGTTATTGGCTGAGGGCGGATATCATTTGTTGCTTCGTTTTGAACACAAACTCGGAACACAAAATCAATGCACTGCATATCTTGTGATATATTTCGATTAATTGAATGATTGCAGAATTTTATTTGTGGGCACTTGGAATTCGAACATAAAAATATGATACGAATAGTTTTTTGTTGTTAATATAGATTGGGATGATTACAAACATGGCAATATTTGTATGTAAACAATGGCCGAAATTACAGCATCGAGCTTTCGTTTTTACAACATCTTCAAGATTATGGCTAAAGATGGCTGCACCGCTGCATCTCCGCGCGCTGCGGCGGCTGAAGCTCCAATGGTTCGGCGCCGGCCGCAGCAGTGCTCGGATGAGGCCGTGTTCCGGCCGCTGGCGCTGGTCGACCTGCTGACCGTGCTAGTCATCGTACCGCTCCGGCGCCCTCTCAAAACCAGAAGACAGACCCACTCTTTGAGGGGACGCCTTCGGCGCCCGCTCAAAAGTGGGGGTCCGGGGCACCCGGACCCCCCCAGTAGCGACGTCCCTGAGTTAGATGATGAATCTCCTATCTATCTTGAGAGATGCTGTGAACAGGGAAAGCTCGATTCTGTCATTTCGGCCATTGTTTACATACACAATATTGCGATGTTATTGATCATCCCAATCTATATTAATTTCATCATTATGGCAAAAACAACCATGTCATATATAAAAAGTTTGTTTTTATTGTTCCCAGGTTTTTGAAATATTATTTGCAGGGGCGGTGCCACCATTTTTGATAGTGGGACGGGTGCATTTTTTATCGTAGAAAATCGAGTTTTAAATGCAAATATCAAGTAAAAACG
>JAXIVJ010019392.1:0-19712 GCA_036785665.1 Chirona hameri | reverse complement strand
TAGTGTTCGTTTTTTTAGTCAAGGTTGTACAAATTTGACAGCATTTGTGATGGCACAAGCGAGTGAATGATAATGCGTGCCGATGATAATGCGAATGATATTGCGTGTTCCCCTCCCCCAGGTGGCGGGATCGTCTGTGTTCGTGGCTCGAGGCACCCTTGTGCCTCTCTCCTCCTTACCCTCCTCCTTCCTCTCCCCTCATGATGTCATCTACTATAAATCACCCCTGTGCCCGCCTACCTATGCCCTCTTCCGTACGTTATCCTCCCTGTGCCCTCCCTCTCCTCTCCTCTTCTCTCCTCTCTCTCTCTCTCTCTCTCATCTCTCCTCTCTCCTCTCTCCTCTCTCCTCTTCTCTTCTCTTCTCTTCTCTTCTCTTCTCTTCTCTTCTCTTCCTCTTCTCTTCCTCTTCTTTCCTCTCTCTCCTCTCCTCTCCTCTCCTCTCCTCTTCCCTCTCCTCTCTCCTCTCCTCTCCTCTCCTCTCCTCTCCTCTCCTCTCCTCTTCCTCTCCTCTCTCCTCTCCTCTCCTCTCCTCTCTCCTCTCCTCCTCTCTCTCTCCTCTCTCCTCTTCTCCTCTCTCTTCTCTCTTTCTCTTCTCTCCTTCTCTCTTCTCTCCTCCTCTCCTCTCTCCTCTCTCCTCTCTCCTCTCTCCACACTTGACCAACTCCGGTCGCCGTCCTCTCACCAGCCGCAGGCGGTCACGAGACTAGGCGGGGTCAACCCGGGCCGGCCAAGCGCGCGACCGGTGCATGTGTGACCTTGGATTAGTTCGATATGAATACAGATGAGTTCGGATCAATTTGTTTGATGAATATCACGAGAAGCCTGGGAAACGTGGGGTAATTGCAATAAGTCAGATAAATTAGTAAACATCGGCAGAGGTCGGTGAAACGTCTGATGAATGCCGGCAGATGTAGGGGAAACGTCGGGCCAATGTCTGGGTAACATCGGACACGGATCGGGAGGGTACTGGTCGAAAGCTGGACGGTGGCGCTCCGACGCTCCACCCCCAGGGCCCCATCCACCCCCGCTCCGACATCGCACACGACGTGTATGGCGGGTTCAGCTCTGTCCGATGTCTGCCCAATGTCAGTCAGCCGGAAGGGCTCCTTAGAAGGCTGGAGGGGCCCCTGGGCAGACTTGTAACGGCTATTTTGTTTTTGTCGACTAATTGTGACTCAACAGCCGAATAACTGACTCGACTCTTGGCTCAAGTGGTTAAAGCAAAAATGAATCTACTTGACTCAAGTGCTGTTTGTTTTTTATTGAATCAACTCGAATCTTGACTCGTGTTCTTGTTTTGCAATTGACTCGACTAAATAAATGCAGGTCAGAGGGGTCCTTAACCAGGACCAAAAGGGTCCCTGGGCGAGTCAGAAGGGCCCCTGAACATGCCGAATGAGCCCAATGGGCTCTTTCAACGCTCGGGAAGGGGCCCTTTCAACGCTCAGGAAGGGGGCACTTTCAACGTTCGGAAGGGCCCTTTCAACGCCCGAGAAGGGGGCCGTTTCGAGGTGCTGCCCCCCCCCCCCCGTGCGAAATCCTGGCTACGTGCCTGGGTATATCACACCATCGTGAAGCCGCAGCTTCCAGTAAAAATCACGCCATTGCGATTTTTACACAGCAGATAACGCTGCACGGCAAACCTCACCAAAGTGAAGTATACACCGCATGTGTATACCACGCACATGTGAGATCCACACTAGTCTGCAGCTGATCAGTAAAAATCACGCCATTGCGATTTTTACACAGCAGATACCGCTGTCCGGTAAGCCTCACCAAGGTGTGGTATACACCGCATGTGTATACCACACGCATGTGAGAAATTGAGCCGATCCTTGACATTTTAAATGGTTTCGTTGGATGCAATGGGGTTTTAGGCGAAGAATGCTGGTAAAATTATTGCTTCGAAAAAAATATCCAAGAAGGAATTAGCTGACAAACGAAAGCGTGCAGAACCGCAAAACCAGTCAAACCGGGTCGAACGGCCCTGCCTATTTCCGCCACCTAAGTCTATTTCGCCGCCTAAGTCTATTTCTATTTCCGCCTAAGTGTATATTGTAAATCGGCATGCCATGCCCGCCAGCTTTTGGAGAAGCCTCATATCCCTGCAACCGCACGTCCGATTGACAAGCGGACTTCTTTGCTGAGTAGCCCCCATCCACCCTACCCTGTTTGAGACCAGTGCCGACTCACGTGAGCGACTACCACTGCGCGTGGCGCGTGCCGCGTGAGGGGTGTGCAAAGTGTTTTTGGAACAAAATACTTTGCACACCTCTCACGCGGCACGCGCCAGTGGCGGATCCAGAGGGGGCAGGGGGCCATGCCCCCCCCCCCCCTTGAGCCTCGAATGAGGTGGCACTCTTGGCCGCCTGAGGGGGGTCCTCTGGCCGCCTGAGGGGCCCTCTGCCGCCTGAGGGGCCCTCTGGCCGCCTGAGGGGCCCTCTGGCCGTCTGAGGGGGCACTCTGGCCGACTGAGAGGGCCCTTTGGCCACCTGAGAGGGCCCTTTGGCCGCCTGAGGGGTGCCCTTTGGCCGCCTGAGGGGGCCCTCTGACCGCCTGAGGGGGCACTCTGATCGCCTGAGGGGGGCCACTCTGGCCGTCTGGGAGGGCACTGGCCACCTGAGGGGGCACTCTGACCGCCTGAGGGGGGCACTCTGTCCGCCTGAGGGGGTCCTCTAGCCGCCTGAGGGGCCCTCTGGCCGCCTGAGTGGGCCCCCGGACCGCCTGCAGGGGCACTCTGACCGCCCTGAGAGGGCACTCTGATCGCCTGAGGGGGCACTCTGGCCGCCTGAGGGGGCACTCTGGCCGTCTGAGAGGGCACTCTGGCCGCCTGAGGGGGCACTCTGACCGCCTGAGAGGGCACTCTAGCCGCCTGAGGGGCACTCTGACAGCCTGAGGGGGGCCCTCTGGCCGCCGGAGGGAGCACTCCGGCCGCCTGAGATCGCCCTGAGGGAGTCGGGATTCGCATCCCATAGGCGGTGCAACAGGGGGGGGGGGGGGGGGGGGGTACCGGGCACCGTTCCCCCTTGAATCCAGGAGGGTGAGGCGGGGCACCAATGCCCTGGTGCCCCCATGCAAATTACTGAAAACCCACCTATTTTATGCGAAATGGTGCGAAATTTAGAGACAAAAAAACGCGCCTCAACTCCTAACCATTATGCTATCGTGTACAACAGCGTGACAAGTTCAACACGACACTTCAACGCAACATCTCAACCACGGGTACTTTGAATTCTGGTTACTGGCTTTGAATTTAATTGAATAATGAATACTGATACAATCTGACACAGCACCAAGCCCCTCACAGCGAATCTTGCCTCAGGTTTTACACGCAGCCACCACGCGCGCGCGAGTTCACGTCGCGAGCGCTTCACGGTAAAGAGGTAAAAAGGCGAAGTCACGTGACTATTTTAAAGTTGAGGCTCCGACACACCCTCCACTTCAGCACCACTTATCAGCTGAAAAACTGGATAACATGTCTTACTTTTGCATTCCATAGATAGCCTGTCTTATTCTCATTACAAAATTGTATTAGAATATAAAATGTCTTGCACAGAAATACCTAAGATGCCCTTAGTTCCAAGACACTACAAATTTCGTCGTAGGGTTTAGTGTTAACTTTAGAAGAAGAAGCACATTTTTGCCTCGCTAGTGAATTGCTGTCGGGAACGGCCTGAGCGCAGTAGTCGGCCATCTAGTTATAATAGAGATCAATGCTCCCCTGTCTCACCGACATGACACCGACGCGGATGGTGCTTGTCATGGGGCAAGCGGCGATGTCGCCGTGTTTTTTCACATCCTTTCATCGACATCGGACCTACGGACGCCTTCTAGCCAGCCTTCTCCAGCTCTCCACCGCTTCCGGGTGCGGGACCCTGTCCACGTGCTTGTGGCAGGGTCGTTAGACCCTTAGATAGGTAGCCTTTAGATATTTTTAAGTAGGTAACGTAATTTCCACAATTTGCAAGGTAGAGAACCCGCTTCATTCTGTAGATTAATTGCAGCTGGCAACACGTTCTGCCGTGTGTGCCACGTTAACGTAATTTAGGTTATTAATTAAACTTTCCCCTCCCTCCTCCGGTCATGGCGACCTCCCCGCCCCTCCGCCCCCTCATGGCAACTTCCCCGCCCCTCCGTCCCCTCATGGCGACCCCCCCCGCCCGGCCCCCTTCAGGAGTCTCTCCCCTCCCGTCCCGGCGCGCGGGCCACCCCCCGGCTTCCTTCCGAAGCCACCCGACCCCCTTCAGGGGTCTGCCCCCCCCCCCCGGACGGTCCTCCTGGACCCCCCGGCTCCCCTCGGGAGCCTCGCCTGGACCGACCCGGTGCTTGGCTCCCCCCAACACCTCGCCACCCGACGGGCCTGCTCTCCTCCTCATTCAGAGGAAGGACGGGATTTTTTTTTTCCCCGGACCGGCCTATAGCCATATTCCGGGGAGGGCAATGACCTCTGGCAATTTGCCAGGCAAAAAACTACGTTAACCGGTTTATGTGACCCGGAGCAAACTAGGGACTAGGGCAGCTATTTTACGTTACTAGTTACGTTAACCGGTTTATTTGTACCCGGAAAAATTATTGAAAAATTATTTGTTCAAAGTAAATATAATATCTAACATTACGTTAAGTATTTCGTTTAAGGTCTATATAGTATCTAGCATTACGTTAAGTATTTCGTTCAAGGTAAAAATAAGTCAAACACGAGACACACATGCATACACATTTTTATTACAATACACCTGTACAGTGTCAGTGTTGATGGAGCCGTGGCGGTGCCGTCATTGCAACAACGGGAGACTGTTGCCAGTCTCCCTGGCTCCGGCGCCTCGGCGAGACCTGGTTGTGGGGTGTATTTAGCTGGGCGAAAAGTCCTGAATAATAAAAAACCCAGCGTCTAAGGCAAAGGGGAAAAAAACCTGCGCGGTGGGCCAAAAATGCGCAAGGCCAAAAAGACCCCTGTTATATTTGATTAGCTAAGCGTGTTTGGTAGAGATAATCTAAGAGAAGACCTATCAGTTCGGGATAACTATCACCTAACAGTGTTTGGAGATTTAATGTGATGCTATTTTGTTGTGTGTAATTAATAATGTGCTGTCGTTTATCGTTGTGTACTGGGCAAGTAAGAAGTAAGTGCTTGATTGTGTATCGCGGATAACCTGGGCAATGTTGGCAATTTGGTGGCGAGAGATTCTCCATAATATAATAATGAGTAATTTTTGTATGACCGAGACGGAGGCGCGCCAATATTACCTCCTTCTCTCTACAATTCTGGTGGCTAGATATAAAATGTTGGACTTTTGGCTTGATTGGATGAAGATGAAAATGTGGAGCGGCGTCCCACTCACTCTGGCGCAGTATGCTAAGTTGAGAATTAATATAATTTAACACGTCTGATACTGGGCTTGGAAGTTGGTTTACTGAAGGTAATTCTAGGCTCAATTTCGCAAGTCTGTCGGCTTCCTCGTTTCCCGGGATACCTGCGTGTCCGAGTTACCATGAGGTACTCCAACCCGTTCGCGGTGCGCCGCCAACTGGTCGCCCTCTGCGGAGAGGTGGCCAGCGCGCGCCCCATCCGTTCCGGCGGTCTGCTGGTTCAGACCCTGTCTGGCCAGCAGACTGCCACCCTCCTAGCCATCCCGTCTTTCATGGACAAGGCTTGTGAGGTGACGGCCCCGGACCACATGAATTCCTGCCAGGGATTCATCCTGTGCCCCGAAGTCAGCAATCTGACTGAGACCGTGCTCCTCCAGGAGCTAGTGACTCAGGGGGTGACAGAAGTGGTCCGGATGCGGTCTAAGCGACCAGGCCCCAACCCCATGGTCCGGCTGCGTTTCCGGGGCTTACAGCTCCCGGAACGCATCTACTGTGGCTACATAGTAGTCACAGTCAAGGAGTGGACCCAAGGGCCTCTGCAGTGCAGAGCCTGCTGGCGGTTTGGCCACCACCAGCGTCAGTGCCACGCCCGCCAGTCCATCTGCGGGAAGTGCGCCGAGACGCACGACACAGCCCAATGTGTCGGTGGCGACACCGCAGCCAGTCGCTGCGTGTCGTGCGGGGCCGCCCACCCCGCATGGTCCCGTGACTGCCCTGCCCGAGCGCTAGCCGCCGAGCAGACCCGGGCCCGCAAGGCGGTACCCCCCACCCCACCTCCCATCCCAGCGCTGGCCCCCAGCGTCTGGCCCCCGCTGCCCCCATCCCACCGAACCCCACCCGCGCCCCCCCGTCGGACCTCAAGTGGGTCCACCTCACCGGCGCCACCGCCTGCCCCGTCACAGCGGCGGCAGTGCCCACCCCCACCGACGGCAGAGCAGACCGAGTCCCTCCTGTCCCTTCTGGACTCTAGTATCGCCGAGTCCCTTCTGGACTCTGGCAGTGCCCCAGCGGCACCCACTCCCACCCCCGCCGAATCTCTGGCGGAGTCCCCTCTCGAGTCCTCTGTGTCCTCTGAGGACTCTGACGCCTCTATGATCAGAGCCGTCACCCGCCAACTCCCAAACTCCCACCCTCCTCCTCTCTCTGAGGACAGTCAGTCCCTCACCCTCTCCCTGCCATCCCTCCCCTCCCCCCACCCTCCTTCCCAGCTCCCTCGTAGCCCCTCCCCCCCAGCCCCTCTGAAAGTAACCGCTACCGCCGCAATTTGAGACGGTTCAACAAGAAATAATAAATCACCTCCAACAAATACTTCATTCAGTTGTTTCTGACTAACCGTTAAACTGTGCTGCTGCTGACGTGGAAATTGCGTGTTGGCTGCCGGTGTTTTGTTTCGGGGGCCCCCTGCTGGATCTCGGCCGCGCGGCGAATGGCCTGCGCTGTTCGTGACGTGGCTGATTTGGCGGGGGATTTCTGAAATGGGACGCCGATGGTAGATGAGCAATTTTGCGTTGGCGGCGGCATGATTCCCTGTCAAATTGGTCGCTAAATCAGGTTGCTGCCGACGTGGGGTAGCGTGTTAGCTGCCGGTGTCTTGTTGCGGGGCCCCCTGCTGGATTGGTAGCGCGGCGAATGGTTATGGCTTGGCTGTTCGTTTGCGTAGCTGATTTGGCGGGGGATTTCTGCGATGGGGCGCCGATGGTTGATGTGCGGTTTTGCGTTGGCGGCGGCATGATTCCCTGCCAAACCAGTCAGAAATAACTTCCTGACTAACTGTTAAATCAAGTTACTGCTGACGCGGGAGTTGCGGGTTGGCTGCCGGTGTCTTGTTGCGGGGGCCCCCTGCTGGATCTCGGCCGCGCGGCGAATGGCCGGTGCTGTTCGTGACGTGGCTGATTTGGCGGGGGATTTCTGCGATGGGACGCCGATGGCTGATGTGCGATTTTGCGTTGGCGGCGGCATGATTCCCTGCCAAACCAGATCACACGCCGATGCTGCGCTGCGGTGCAGTGTCCGCTGCGCTGCGGTGCAGCATGTTAAATTATGTTAAAATCACGCTGCTGCCGACGTGGGGCTGCTTGTTGGCTGCCGGTGTCTTGTTACGGGGGCCCCCTGCTGGATCTCGGCCGCGCGGCGAAATTCGTTGCGCGGCTGATTTGGCGGGGGATTTCTGCGACGGGACGCCGATGGTAGATGTGCGGTCTTGCGTTGGCGGCGGCATGATTCCCTGCCAAATCAGTCTCGCAACGAAAGGTTCCATTGGAATTCGTTGTTCATTTCTTAACGTAATGCTCCTCCCAACCCTCCTCTCCCCTCTGCTCCGCTCTTGCCAAAGCCGAGTATTGAACACCCGCCCCTGATAACATATGCCGATGCTGCGCTGCGGTGTGGTGGCCGCTGCGTTGCGGTGCGGTGCTCACTCCACTGCGCTGCGGTGTGGTGTCCGCTGCGCTGCGGTGCAGTATATTAAATCATGTTGCTGCCGACGTGGGGTTGCGCGTTGGCTGCCGGTGTCTTGTTGCGGGGGCCCCCTGCTGGATCTCGGCCCCGCGGCGAGGGTTTCTGGCCGTGGCTCTTCGTGGCGTGGCTGATTTGGCGGGGGATTTCTGCGATGGGACGCCGATGGCTGATGTGCGATTTTGCGTTGGCGGCGGCATGATTCCCTGCCAAACCAGATCACTCGCCGATGCTGCGCCGCGGTGTGGTGGCTGCTGCGCTGCGGTGCAGTGTCCACTGCGCTGCGGTGCAGTATCCACCCTGTCAAACCTTTTTTACACTGTTAGGTGATAGTTATCTTGTATTGATAGGTCCCCTCTTAGATTATTTATACCAAACACGTTTAGCTAAACAAATATAACAGGGGTTTTTTGCCTTGCGCATTTTTGGCCCACCGCGCAGGTTTTTCCCCTTTGCCTTAGACGCTGGGTTTTTTATTATTTAGGACTTTTCGCCCAGCTAAACACACCCCACAACCAGGTCTCGCCGAGGCGCCGGAGCTAGGGAGACTGGCAACAGTCTCCCGCTGTTGCAATGACGGCACCCCACGGCTCCATCAACTCTGACACTGTACAAGTATTCTGTTCTGTGTGTGTGTATGAAATATATTGTGTATGTATGTGTCTCGTGTTTTATTTTAACTTTGACTTTGAACGAAATACTTAACGTAAGATAGACTTTAGATTTACTGTGAAGAATTCACTTAACGTAAAATAGCTACCCTATTCCCTTTTTTGCTCGGGTTCCCATAAACCGACTAACGTAATTCTTTGCCTGGCAAATTGCCAGAAGTACTTTCCCCAAACCCGGGATATGGCTATAGGCCGGTTCGGGTAAAAAGAAAAAGAAGAAAAAAAGTGTTTTTTCACCGCTAGGTCTGGCTTGAGGAACGCTGCCACTAAATCAAAACACTATTTTAGACAGTGTATGTATGATGTTTTACGATATTCAAATGCTGAGCCAAATTGAAGATGACTGAGATCCTGTCATGTTTTTGCGCTCTTCATATCTTTAGTTTGGGATGCGTAGTTATCTTCAGTAGCGTTTTTCTAACTCACGGTACGGCGGTACCCAAGCAACTGACACCGACGTGCGTTGGCGCGTCGGAACATTTTTTCACCTCTGCCCCTGCCATTCTCGATCGCATTATCGCTCGCTCGCATAATGATCATCTGCTCAGATCGCATTAGCGTGCGGAGTCGGACTCGGAGCCGGTGGTCTCGGCCAGTCAGTCGGAAAAATGTTGCCGACTCCGAATTCGACTATATGTTATGGGCATGCGGTTCGTTGGAAGGGTTCGGGGGGGGGGGGGGGGGGGGGGGGGGGGGGGGAGGGGCCAAACTACGGGAGATGCACTATTCGAAAGGTGAGCTCACGAGGAATTCAGCGATGTAAATTTTTACAAAAATCCATCGAGCGCCTTTTTTAAATCGACATTTTGTCCGAAATCGCGCCCCTTTCGTTTAGTTTGGGCTATCGCGTAGGGTATGGCAAACATGCAGACCAATGACATGTCTACCGATTCGTCATGCTCTGCACGTCGAGGTCTCATAGAATGCAAAGCCATTAGATGGTTTGGTTGGTTGCACGGCTGCATCAAAGTCAGGCGCTTCCGGTGTCGGCACTAAGGCGCACTCCAGCCCGCGCCTCACGCGCAGAATCGCCCCTCGCGACACGTGAGCTGAGCACTGCGCGCCGCCGACACGGCTTACGGAGCGGGCCAGGGTCCTAGCACGGTCATAGAATACTAGGTAAAGCGGAAATGACGCTTCAACAAAGGGCCAATGGGAGTCAGTTTGTCAGCTGGCTAGTTTATATTACATTTATTGTTACCTAGTTTATACCTAGTTTATATTATATTTATTATTGATTTCCGCCCCCCTCAGGTTTTTCAAAGATAGCGAAATATCGGCGGCGCGCAGCTCCGCCGGGTTTTGGCACACCTGTTAGCACTCAATTTCGCACACTTTAAAAAAAAACTCGGGTCATCTCAGGTCAGGTCAGCAGACCAGGTCAAGTGACCCCACCACCAATTTTTTTTTGCAGTTGTGCCAAAGCCAGAGTTTTTCACCGATCAGTTTGAAACTTACAGGATGTGATGAGGGCATAAGTACTTAAAATTCGTGTATCTCGGAGTTGTGATAGCGGTGACCTAAGGTCAGGTCAATTTCGTAACCTCCCCATAATAAGTCAATGGGGAAATATACAAATGCTTCCTATTTCAAGGATATGCATGATATTAGTCCAATTACTTCTGGATCATGTTATTATAGGATATTCTTGATGATCCAAGTGTAAGTTTTGTTCAGTGACCCATATTGGGTCATTTGAGGTCATGCGAGGTCACCATCACTTTTTATCAATAACTTCCGACATAATCCAGATAGAGAAGTAAAACAGACAGCAATGTGTTTATCTCGTCGAGACACGCCTTCCCATATGCAACATGCCCTACTTGGGTCACCGCTTGACCTTGACCTGAGGTCAAATTTTTAAGTTAACTTAACAAAGTCACCATGTATATCATTCGACCTCACTCTGTGCGTGATCTGCAGGGGGACCCTGTTTGACATCTGACCTGACCTCACTCTGTGCGTGATCTGCAGGGGGACGCTGTTTGACATCTGACCCGACCTCACTCTGTGCGTGATCTGCAGGGGGACGCTCTTTGACATCTGACCTGACCTCACTCTGTGCGTGATCTGCAGGGGGACGCTGTTTGCCATCTGACCCGACCTCACTCTGTGCGTGATCTGCAGGGGGACGCTGTTTGACATCTGACCTGACCTCACTCTGTGCGTAATCTGCAGGGGGACAGATTTCACCCCCTCCACTGCGTCTGTTAACCCTATTTGTAACGGGGGGGGGGCGGATTCCGTCCCCCCTCATGTTTTTCGAAGATATCTCCAGAACGGCTGGGAGCAGGCTCATGAAATTTTGGTACTTTTCATAGAATTGAATACCGCATTTGCAGTCAAAATTTTGAGTTCTTAACCTGAACAGAGACGGTTCCAGGGCACAGTTTTGGGTGGGTTCGGAGGCGACATTTGGCGATAATACGGAAATGCGACCTTCACGGGTTTCTTCCTAACTGCCTCAAGTATGAAAGTGTTACATCGGTTTACGGTGATTGCAACAAGTGCAAACTAGTTGATGTTAATGAAATATCATAAAAATTGCATGGCAGAGGCGGTTTCAGGGGCTTGAAAAGGGGGGGGGGGGGTTTCCGGGAAGTATTCAATGCTTGGCGGGACGCTAATAGAGCAATGTAAGGGACATTTATAGCTATCAAGATGTAAAAGATAGCTTCTGTTTCCATTATTTGCATAATTTATTACATATAGAGTTTCAGGGGCGTATTCAGGCACATGAAAAGGGGGGTGACTGGCATGGTGATGACGATATGCCAGCGATAACGGCGCAATAGACGTTTAGCTTATAATGATATATGCACATATGAGGCCAGAAAAGGGAACAAAGTCATTTTTGGCAGAGGCGCGCTCAGGAATGGAAGAAAGGGGGTCATATTATTGCAAGGAAACTAAGAGGCATGGGCGTACAATGACATAACATACTGCAGTTTTCGAATGAAACACGCACCACAGGCTACTCTACGAACGATTATAAGATAATAGGCGAGTCCAGGTAGGGTAAAAAGGGGGGTAAGCAATATTAATTGAAGTTGTAGTGAAATAGTCATAATAGCGGATAATATACTTATCAAAAGGTCTTGTGCCGCCCCAGTGTGGATCCTGGATACGCCTATGATGAAGTACAACATGCAAAAAAGAACTATCTACGATCAGTAATATATTTATAGTGCTGGGTAGCAACTTGTCTGCGGTTAATATTTTTTCCCAATTTGACCTCCCTTTTTCACTAACCTGGTACCATGGCTAAAATATGATTTATAACAGTTTTTCTAATGCCACAAATACATACCATTTCATTTATTAAAAAAAAAAAAGTTTTATTACGCATTTACTTCACCCCATATTGAGTGACCTGCACACGCCTATGATTTTTGAATTTTCAAACGTCACCATCATATATCAATTTCCAATTCAATCTCTATCGATTCCTATTAGTTGTGTTAAAATCGGTCGATAAACATGAAAGCTATGTTGGATCAAAAATACCACTAGAATTTGTAGTTTTTGCCCCCCTGTTGCCCCCCTATCCAAAATTTAGATTTATTATTATTTAGAAATGTAGATCGTGTTGAGGGGAAGCAAACAGCGTTTCATTTGTGAAAATCGGACGGGTAGATCTCGAGATCTCCGTGGGGGGGGGGGGCGGAATCCGCCCCCCTCTCCCTGTTACAAATAGGGGTAGCCAGGAGCCTGTTACAAATAGGGTTAAGGGCATGAAAGCTCGACATGACCGCGATAGAAAGGTTACAGGTCACGGGTCATTAGGGATACGGTTTCAAAATGTTCAGGGTAAGTGTAAAATTTAACAATAGTAGGAAATTTCGTCGCGATCCGACGTTAATACGAGAGTAATTTTCGAGAAAAAAAAACTAGGGATGGCATCCCCTACACTGGCGAGAGTTTAAGCTTTTAGCATGCAGACAAATGTAGGAAAGAAAAACGTGTTTGATACGTATTTAATTATGTACATTGGCTTTGCTTCTGAAGGATACTTGAGAAGTTTGATCGATGGAGTGAGGGAAATTCCACATTGTCTTCTTCATCGTATGGCTAACTTTGCACCCATTCCGGATATTTACTTCTTTGGTAATAACAAACAAGATAATTCACATAAAACGTAACTGAACAAACTGCATGAATGCTGCCTTACCTGGCACGTTTTCGAGCACCTTCATCAGGGTGGCGCGTGAGGCAGCTCGCAGAGCATCACCCCCGCGGTTCTCCCCCTTCATTCGGGCGAGCTCCTCCCACAGCTGTGAAGGATACAGAAATTGTGAATGCAAAACTAGTATAGGCGATCTTTTCTGACTGACTGATGGAAAACTAGGAGAAATTGGCTCCTACCAAATTATTTTGTGTAAAATCGCAATATGGGGGGGGGGGCGAGTATGGGGGGGGGGGGGGGGGGGGGGGCATATATGGTGGGGGGCCGAGTATCGGTAGCGAGAAACATGTGCTCAAATTACTTTTTTAAGTATTAGCTCATTGTGACTTGAGGTGATGCGGCGAGGTAAACGGTCTTGCTGTCGTTGATATGCGATGAAAGGTGGGTAAGTGCAATAACTATTTTTAGGCAGTACTCACTTCACGTTCAGTAAGGAGTAGCGGGTATTTCTTCTTCATAAAGACATAAATAAAGACATAAAAGAAAAGTGCAACAAAGAGCCTCTTGGGCCCATCCGAGGTTGCACCCCACCCCACCCACACCCACACCCACACCCACCCCCCCCCCCCTCCACCAGTCTCGCCCCTTCAAATCACCTTACTCTACCTGCATAAAAGAAGGCTAATCCCACGAGTATTTATGAACTAATCCCTTCTCTGTAAAGTATTTATCTAATCTAATTTTGAAGAAAGCAAGTGTCACTGCATCAGCGACATCCCCTGGTAGCATATTCCAATGTCCTACAACCCTTCTACTGAAAAATGACTGTCGTAGCCTAGTCCTACTTTGTTTCATAATGAGTTTATGCTGATGACCTCTACCTCGATTTTCCCTATTGAACTCAAACATACCCTTTAAATATCCAGAATGCTGACTATTTACAAATTTGAAGACTTCAATTAGATCTCCTCTTAGCCTTCTATATCTAAGTGAAAACATACCCAATTTCTTTAATCTATCTTCATAAGGTAAACTACCAAGACAATTAACCATTTTTGTTGCCCTTTTTTGAACTCTTTCTAACAACCAGCAATCTTTCTCATATGTTGGAGACCAGGCTTGTACACAATACTCCAAATGTGGTCTAACGTATGCACAATACAGTTTTGTTATTACCTTTTCACTCTTGTAGGAAACATTTCTGTTAATGGCCCCTAGCATTCTAAGTGCCTTTTTCCTAGCTTCTACAACCTGGTCTGACGCTGATAGTCTATTGTTTACCGCGACACCTAAATCTCTTTCCTTTTCAATCTGCTCCATTTTCTGCCCACCCATTTCATACCTATGTTTACTGCTAACCCGTCCAGCGTGCATAATCTTACATTTACTCAAATTGAATTTCATCTGCCATGCTTCAGACCACTCAACTAGCTTGTCCAGATCTGATTGAAAAACATCCTGATCATGTTTTCCTCTAATAATCCTGACAACTTTTAGATCGTCTGCAAATTTCAAGACTTTGCTGTCTATACTGTTCTCAATTGCATTCACAAATATTATAAAAAGCAATGGGCCCAGGACTGAGCCCTGTGGAACCCCACTGAGAACCTCCTTCCATTGTGATTGGCACCCATTCAATATAACCCTTTGCTGGCGTCCTGAAAGCCACGTTTCTATCCAATCCAGAATCTTGCCCCTGATCCCATGAATTTTAAGTTGCAACCCCAGTCTTGTATGGGGGACTTTGTCAAATGCTTTACTGAAATCAAGAAAAGCTACATCTAGCTGTTTACCCTGATCAAAGCTATCTGTTGCAACATCCAAAAACTCCAGAAGATTAGTTAAACAAGAACGGCCCTTCCTAAAGCCATGCTGTGTATCCTTGATGAGTTCATTTTGCTCCAAGAATTCAACAATCTTATCTTTGATGATTGATTCAAGCACCTTGCAGACTAATGAGGTCAGACTAACTGGTCTATAGTTTTCCTCTTTACTTCTATCTCCCTTTTTATGAATAGGAACAACATTTGCTCTTTTCCAATCAAGTGGAATTTTACTATCTGCAAGTGATTTAGAAAATATTATGGCTAATGGAACCGACAACTCCCTTTCAGATTCTCTTAAAAGTCTAGCATGGATTTCATCAGGTCCTTCTGCCTTGTTAGGCCTTACTTTCTTTAGATATTCTAGAACAAGTTCACTACTTATGCCACCTAGCTCTCCTATAGTCTCCTCTGTCTCTAGCTCAGGCTGAAGTGCTGCAATACTACTCTGGTCCTCGATAGTAAAGACAGATTGAAACTGATCATTAAGCACTTCAACCATTTCACTGTCCTTGCTAACTAACACATCATCTACCTTAAATGGACCTATATTTTTGGAAACTGTACTTAACTTATAAAAACTGAAGAACTTCTTACTATCTGCATTACAATGTCTAGCTAAATCAAGTTCCTTTGCCCTTTTAGCTGCTCTGACCTTTTTCTTAACTGAATTTCTTGCATTCTGGTAGGCCTTCTGATTTATATCTAGTGAAGATCCCTTCAAAATGCCAAATGCACTTCTTTTAGCTTGTATAGCACTCCTTACTTCTGGGGTAAGCCAAACTGGATTGCCCTTGGTTCTGTTACGTTTGTGCCTGAGGGGTATATGCCGATTTCGAATTTGGCTTAATCTAGCTTTGAAAACATTCCAGGCCTCACATGCATCTAAACCTGCCAACTCAACGTTCCATTTTATCTGTGCGAGGTCATTTCTAATACCATCAAAATCAGCCCGGCTGAAGTTTGGAACCATAATAAGGTTATCTTTGGGCCTCATTTCTGATGAGATATTGAATTTAACCATATTGTGATCACTGGTTCCTAGACCTGCACAAATACTTATGTCACTAACTAGATCACTGTTGTCTGAGAATACAAGGTCTAGAATGGAGCAATGTCTGGTTGGCTCTGTTACAAACTGATGCATGAAAAGCTCCTCTTCAAAGATTTGCCTATACAACCTACACTCATTTGTTTCCTCTGCTATACTTTCGTATCCTCTTAAGTTAAATCTCCCATAATAAGACACTGAGCCCGAAAGTTCCTACGTATTTCCTCACAAATATCTTGGTCTGTTTCAGCTTGGAGTTCCTTGGAAGATTCCCTGGTCTGTAAAATGCACCTATCCTCAACCTTCCTCTGTTTCCTGTACCAATTTTAATGTCAAGCCAGATTGATTCTTCTTCTTTTACTTTACTAGAATCATCAACTCTAGTAGTGCAGTACAAGCTATTTACATATACAAACACTCCGCCTCCCTGCCGTGATTCTCTGCAGTATGAGAACATGTTATACCCTTGTAACTCGAAATCCTGTAGCCTATCCCTATTATACCCCTCACTAACCCATGTCTCGGTTACACAAATGATATCAGGCTTTTCAAGGGCAACAAAACACTCAAACTCATCAAATTTAGACCTAATACTTTGGGCATTCAGCAACACACATGTGATCTTATACTTTGAGCTGACTCTACTAATTCTGAGGGAATTATGATCTACTGTCCTATTCTGACATGAACTTCTACCAATGCTTACTTCCTGATGCTCTAGTACTAGCGTCCCTGAACCCCCCCTCCTACCTAGTTTCCCTGAATGACACTTCTGTAGGCATCTCCCAAAGCCCTTGCCCCCTCATCCGATAAGTGAAGCCCATCCTTCATATAGTACCTATGCCACTCATAGAACTGATCCCATAAGTCTACATAACTAAGCCCCATAGCTGAACATAAGTTCTGAACTGAGCTGTTCACAGACAGAGCTCTCGAGTACCACTCCTCACTGGCTCCACAGCGAGGGAGGATGCCAGTCACAATGACTGGTTTCCTGAACTCCTTCAACCTCTGCAGCAGGCTCCGGTACTCCGCTACTATTCTCACACTGCCTAGGTCCTATGTTGTTCCCCCCACCTGTATTATAACTGTCTCCGGGCTACTCCTACCAAGTTCTGCCTCAATGACAGGGTCCATATCAACTACTCTTGCCCCCGGTTTGACTATACATCTGTCCCTCTTCCCACAGAATGTTCGCCTTAAGGGCCTTACCCTTGAGTCCCCAACCACTAAATGCTGAATCTCTTCCCTGTCACTTTCAGCTGCTGACTCTAACGCACTGAACCTATTTGCTATTGTAACCTGCTGATGTTCCCTGGGGCTGTACTGCCTGACTCTACCCTGAACTTTTGTCCATCCCTCCTGATCCCCTTCCCTCTTCCTCCTCCAGATTCTGCTACCACCCTCCATTACCCAGCACCCCTCCTCATCCTTACTGTCTGTGGCCCTAGCATTACTTTCCACAATGTTGAGTCTCCAGAAGCGTGACCCTCCAACACACTTCCAAACCCCAGCCGCAAACTAATCCACCTTTGCCTTATCCTCCTCCCTTATGCCCCTATCAGAACTACCACTGGTCCCTGATCCTGTAGGCTCCTTTTCTGACCCCCTAACCACGATCTGCACATACGTTCCTTGGTCAGGAGCTACACCCTCCTGCGGCTCATCTCTACACCTACACTTACTTAACTGTGCCTCAAGCTCCGCTACTCTAGCCTGGAGGGCCTCTAGCTCTGCTACCTTCGCCTGCATCCTAGTCCTGCTCATTTGAATACACTAGTAACTTAGGTATATAACTTAGGTACTATGCACTTTTCAATACTTTACTAACTTAACTTAACTTTTTTCTTTTTTGTTTTGTTTGTTTTTTCTTCTTCTAAACCTTAACTAGATCTAGGTAAAGCTAGTGACACAAATCAGCTATGAGTGCACCTAATACTAGACTAAATATCTAATCCTTAAATAAACTGAATACTAAATACACCTTAATTATCCCTAATTTTCTAAAATATCTACTTATCCAACCCTGCAACTAATAACACAAAAATAAGACTAAGACATTTTTGGCGCACACAAGCTAGAATGAAAAGTCCTTTAAAAAGCAAGTAAGAGGGTAACAGCTAACTATGAATGCTTAAAAATAATACCTAAACGATCCACAAAACTAAATATCTAATCCTTATATCTAAATATAATGTGGTTTCTCAAAAAATACACAAAACAACAGAGCTATCCAGCAGCTACTTAGCTTTGCTAAAGCGGGGTTCAGAAGGAACCCCGCATTCAGACCAGGGATGGTCATCCTTTGCCTGGCCTTCCCCCAACGATCATTTGCCGCGCCGGTCCGCCATTGTCTGGCGCATGGCCTCTTGAATCTAGAAGTAGACGTGATACAGTGGCTTTTAATACTTATCATGTTTGATATTATAACAAAGGGAATCGTATTTAGTAAAACAAAGTGACGTGAAACTTGTTTCAGTGGTTCAGAAATTAATGTTAACCCGCGCCCCGCAAGGGGTCTCCAGCGGAACGCGACCCGCTGAGGTGAGGGGGCGCCACCCCCACCCCCTCCCCCCTGCGATCTCCGAAACTACTGGGCCCGTTTTAAAAATCAAAAGGCGATAACACTGTACACAAACTAGCAGATTCATCTGAAATATATATATATATATATATATATATAATATATATATATATATATATATATATATATATATATATATATATATATATGTATATATATATATATATATATATATATATATATATATATATATATATATATATATATATATATATAATATATGTATAATATATATATATATATATATATATATATATATATATATATATATATATATATATATATATATATATATATATATATATAATATATATATATATATATATATATATATATATATATATATATATATATATATATATATATAAAAATATATATATATATATATATATATATATATATATATATATATATATATATATATATATATATATATATATATATATATATATATATATATATATATATATATATATATATATATATATATATATATATATATATATATATATATATATATATATATATATATATATATATATAATATATTATATATATATATATATATATATATATATATATATATATATATATATATATATATATATATATATATATATATATATATATATATATATATACATATATATATATATATATATATATATATATATATATATATATATATATATATATATATATATATATATAATATATATATATATATATATATATATATATATATATATATATATATATATATATATATATATATATATATATATATATATATATATATATATATATATATATATATATATATATATATATATATATATATATATATATATATATATATATATATATATATATATATATATATATATATATATATATATATATATATATATATATATATATATATATATATATATATATATATATATATATATATATATATATATATATATATATATATATATATATATATATATATATATATATATATATATATATATATATATATATATATATATATATATACATATATATATATATATATCTATCTATCTATATCTATATCTATATCTATATCTATATCTATATCTATATCTATATCTATATCTATATCTATATCTATATCTATATCTATATCTATATCTATATCTATATCTATATCTATATCTATATCTATATCTATATCTATATCTATATCTATATCTATATCTATATCTATATCTATATCTATATCTATATCTATATCTATATCTATATCTATATCTATATCTATATCTATATCTATATCTATATCTATATCTATATCTATATCTATATCTATATCTATATCTATATATATATATCTATATCTATATCTATATCTATATCTATATCTATATCTATATCTATATCTATATCTATATCTATATCTATATCTATATCTATATCTATATCTATATCTATATCTATATCTATATCTATATCTATATCTATATCTATATCTATATCTATATCTATATCTATGTCTATATCTATATCTATATCTATATCTATATCTATATCTATATCTATATCTATATCTATATCTATATCTATATTCTATATCTATATCTATATCTATATCTATATCTATATCT
>JAXIVJ010019391.1:0-19718 GCA_036785665.1 Chirona hameri | reverse complement strand
CTGAAATGAGAGATAAAAAATGTAACCACATTTGTTCTGCGTGCCTTTGCAACATTTGTAATGCCAGTGGATTTTCATGTTACAGTAGGTACTTGTTATTTAGCGCCGCCAAGCGCAGAAAAATTCTTACAGGTTGGCCTGATAAAACCCAGAATTACAGGCGATGGACCTTGTAGAGGATAAGAAGCTAACATTGTATTAATTCAATTAAGCGTTACGACGAACCGAAGACGATGACTATGGCTTCGTTATGATGATGGCCACCGACAAGGGCGCCGCCACCTTCCGAAAGTTGGGGGGGGGGGGGGGGGGGCGGAGGCATTCTGAAGTCGATTCTTGCCATGCAACGTCCATAGGCGTAATGTTAAAATCAGAAAATGTTTGGGGGGACATGTCCCCCCGTCCCCCCTGTGGCGGAGCCCCTGGCCACCGATGTGACGCCGCGAAGCGGCGTGAAAAATTGCATTTTAGGTCGTGGAAAACGAAATTGTAATATTCGAACCAGACCGTGAGTGGAGCCAAGCCTCAAGTAATCCCTTTTCCTGGTTGCATATCTCGGTATGATGGAAAATATTGAAATGAAGGTGGTTTTTCATATACATTAGCTAGCCTCGGATAGTAAATCACGATGACCGGTGGCAGTCAGCGCTCAATAGTATATATGATAATAATAACTGTATATGCATATGTACCGAACTGTAACAAACAACTGGTAACAGTGCAAATGGTTTCGAAGCAGCAAGAAGCAAAACGACTTTTCCGCGCATAAATGGTCCCTGTGGATCTGTAGGAGCCTGAGGGGAGATGGCTTGGGAAGATGGTCCTGGCTTGGCCCCCACTATTAGCTTTTCCAGGTCCAGCAAGTTGGGCACCGCTGGAGCAGCTTCCGCGGGTGCCGATGCCCGTGTCGCTGCGTTCGCGTCCCCTTTTCGGAACTCGGCAGACTAGCTAAACATGTATCCCGCTTAACCCTATTTGTAACAGGGGGGGATTCCGCCCCCCCCCCTCATGTTTTTCGCAGATATCTCCAGAACGGCTGAGAGCAGGCCCATGACATTTTTGGAATTTTCCTAGAATTGAATTCCGCATTTGGAGTCAAAATTTAGAGTTCTTAATCTGAACAGAGGCGGTTCCAGGGCACGGTTTTGGGAGGGTTCGGCGGCGATATTTGGCGATAATACGGAAATGCGATCTTCACGGTTTCTTCCTAACTACCTCAAGTGTGAAGGAGTTACATCGGTTTACGGTGATTGCAACAAGTGCAAATTAGTTGATGTTAATGAAATATCATAAAAATTGCATGGCAGAGGCGGTTTCAGGGGCTTGAAAGGGGGGGGGGGGGATCCAGGAAGTATTCAATGCTCTGCGGGAAGTAAATAGAGCGATGTAAGGAGCATTTATAGCTATCAAGATGTAAAAGATAGCTTCTCCTTCCATTATTTTAATAATTTATTACATATAGAGTTGCAGGGGCGTGTTCAGGCACATGAAAAGGGGGTGACTGGCATGGCGATGACGATATGCCAGCGATTACGGTGCAATAGACGGTTAACTTATAATGATATATGCACATATGAGGCCAGGAGAGGGAATACAATCATTTGTGTTGCAGAGGCGCGCTCAGGAATGGAAGAAAGGGAGTCATATTATTGCAAGGAAACTAAGATGCATGGGCCTACAATGGCATAACATACTGCAGTTTTCGGATGAAACGCGCCACAGGGTACCCTACGAACGATTATGAGATAATAGGCGAGTCCAGGTAGGGTAAAAAGGGGGTAAGCAATGTTAATTGAAGTTGTAAGTGAAATCGTCAATGTTGACTAGTTAGTATCATAATAGCGGATAATATACTTATCAAAAGGTCTTACGCCTCTCCAGTTGGATCCTGGATGCGTCATGATGAAGTACAACATGCAAAATGGAACTATCTACGATCAGTAACATATTTATAGTGCTGGGTAGCAACATGCCTGCGGTTAATATTTTTCCTATTTTACCTCCCTTTTTCACTAACCTGGTACCGCCTATGGCGAAAAATATGATTTATAACTGTGTTTTCTAATGGCACAATAACATACCATTTCATTTATTAAAAAAACATACAAAAATAGTTGTATTCCGCATTTAGTTCACCCCCATATTGAGTGACCTGCACACGCCTATTATTTTTGAATTTTCAAAAGTGATCGCCATATATAAATCATAAATCTCCAATTAAATCTATCGATTCCCATTGGTTGTGTTACAATCGGTTGATAAACATGACAGCTGTGTTGGATGATATATAACACTAAAATGTGTAGTTTTTGCCCCCCTGTTGCCCCCTATCAAAAATGTCGATTTTTTTAAAGAAATGTAGATCGTGATGAGGGGAACCAAACGCCGTTTGATTTGTGAAAATCGGATGGGTAGATCTCGAGATCTCCTGGGGGCGAAATCCGCCCCCCCCCCTGTTACAAATAGGAGTAGCCAGGAGCCTGTTACAAATAGGGTTACAAGTTAATATTTTATGAAGAGAGTGGGACCTGGGGTCAGCAATTACCGCCAAGAGCCTCTGCCAGACATTTAATGGAATTAATTTTCCCATTTTCCAAATTTGTATAAGCAATTGCGAAACTTGTGTCATGCCGCGAAGCGTCGCGAAATTTTCCCGGTTTTTAAACTTTGGAATAATAGCGGAATTTTGACTGTTGCAAGGGCAATTTTTACGATAAATTGTTAACTTTCCCCGAAAAAAGTGTGTGCGTTCGGGGGGGGGGGCGGTCGACCCCCCACCTTCTGAGAGTTGATGTCCGGACCCTCTCCTTCCCGACCCCCCGTCGGTGACGGCCCTCACCCTGTCAGTCTTGTAGGGCCCTTGCAAGACTTGAGAGCGCCCTATGCTGGTCTGGAGGACCACTGGTAGGTTTGAAAGGGCCCTCGGTCGTGCTGAGAGGGTCCTGTGCCGGTGTGAGAGGGCCCTAAGGTCGGTAAGAGAAGTCCCTCAGTCTCTTTGAGTGTACTATCGATGGGCCTGAGAGGGCCCTGTCTAAGCCTGGAGAGCCATTGTCAGACTTGAATGGCCCTCCGTCCGTTTGAGAGAGCCATTGCCAGGCCTGAAAGGGCTCAGACCAGGCCTCTGGCTCAGGCGGGCCCAAATGGCTCGCTTGGTGTCCGGTATAGGGTCCTCTGTCGCCTAGTAAAGGCCCTCTCAGACCGGCTTAGGACCATCTGAGGCCTGGAAAGGATCCTCTCAAACAGGCGCAGGCCCTTTTCAGGTCCGTCAAGGGCTATCTCTGACTAATGTAGTGCCCAGGGTTGTGCTTGACTCCGAGTCGGTGAGTCAAATTTGACTCAAAACTGACTCAACTCAACTTGAATCAGAGTCGAGTCGCTTAAGAAAAATAGGGACGCAACTTGAGTCAGAGTTGAGTCACATGGATGTCGCTTGAGTCAAAGTTGAGTCGCCTGGATGCTGCTCAAGTCAAAGTTGAGTCGATTCATCTTCTTACGAGTCAGAGTCACATCTGACGAGAAAAACAAATCCTAGCAACTAAATAATCAAGGCGTCCAAACAATGTTCTATAGTGTGAGAGTGTGAGCTTTGGGTGTTTTTCAAACCCACTGAAAGGGCTCTCCTCCCGAGCGTTGAAAGGGCCCTATTCCCGAGCATTGAAAGGGCCCAGCAGACCCTCTGACCTGCACATGGGACCTTTGAACTTCCCAGGGACCCTCTGGTCTGTCCAGGGACACTCCAGCCTGCTTAGGGACCCTTTCGACCTGAAAGGGACTGCGCTGGCTGCTTTGTCGCCCTGCCGACATGCCCAGGGGCCCTCCGGCCTGCCCAGGGGCCCTCTATGCTGTCTAGGGGCCATTCGGCATGTGCAGGGCTCTTCTGACTCGCCCAGGGGCCCTTTCGGTCTAGCCAGGATCCCTCTGACCTGGACAGGGGCCCTTTGAACGTCCATGGGGCCCTCTGGTCTTTCAGAGAGGGCCCTGTTGGCTCTTAGGACCTCTGAAGTGCTCTACACTCTCTAAAGACCACTTTGCGTGGTCTCTTAGAGAGCCCATGATACCGCGCTTCGCGCGGTATCGTCGGCCCTTTTCGGCGCGCTACGCGCACCGAAAAGGGCCCTCCTCAGATGTTTCGGGAGGGGCACGTGCCCCCTGTGCCCTCCCCCTGGATCCGCCCCTGAAATGGACACCCATACAACTATTATTGCGCCGCGAAGTGGCGTCAAAATTTGAGGTTTTGAGCGGTCTGAAGAACTAATTTGTGCTATTGGAACCAGGATGCGGGGTCAAAACAAGGAAATATGTCTGGAGCAAAAGGTGGGGTGAAAAGACATGTTGCCCCCCCCCCTCCCCATTTAAGGCCAAAGGCGGGGCCATGGCCCTCATGTCCTCCCCCTCCCCCCCCCCCCCCCCTCCCTGCGGCCGCCAATGTGTACAGTCCAGTGGCGGCGGAAGGTATTTTCGGATGGGGGGCAAAGAAACCCAGGGCGCCCCCTCGGGCCAAGCGCCCCCCCCCCCAAAACAAAAAAAAAATCATATTTTTATAACCGCCACCCATTAATAGGTGACCAGGAGTGCCCCCTCCCTCGATCCCAACGACGCACGACACCTTACGTTAACACCAGAGAACAAAAAAGAAAATGTCGCGGCACTCCCAGCTAAGAAATGGAAACAAACATAGAAAAGCATATGAAGATAGGTGGTTTGGGTGTTAGATGTGATGATATAAGAGAAGGCGGAAAGTAGTCATTGTTGAAAACAGCAAATGACTGCCCCCCAACTACGTCCCAGGATATCATCCTCACTCATCCTCATCCAGGACAGGATGAGGATGGATTCATTCACTCTCATCCTCATCCAGGACAGGATGAGGATGAATTGATTCACTGTTTTAGTAAAGGGGATATCAGTCATACAGGGCAGAGGACAAATTCTGGTCTATTTTCAAGCTTTTCTTGCTGGTACAAATGGCGCTAAATGATATCTCCTCGGATTTAGGCCACAATATTATACCAGTAAAACGCCGTTTTGGGCGATGACCGAGCGGGCGCGCTCTGGTAAAGCTAAAACAGGTTTGAAATACGAAACGGTACGTAAGCACACGTGTGCATTGACTGTCCCAATAATTAGTAACACATTCAATAGTTTTACCGTGGTTATATCCTAGTATGCATAGTTTTAGGAACGTTCAGCTGAATGGAGATGTACAAAGTAAATGGCGCTTCCCTGGGACAAACTACATACAAAGCATGTATTAAAGTGGAATATTTACCTTTTGATTTATTTAACTGCATTTTTATGTTACACATGTACAAGGGCGGATCCAGCCGGCCGTTTTTTTTTGGAAGGGGGGGGGCAAACCGGTTTTAGGGGACCTTCCTACCCCCAATTTCGAATTTCTACCCGGATTTCGCCCACTTTATTTTGCAACTACACGATGTCTATTTTTTTGTGTTTTGTTTTTCCACCTTTTGGGATATCGAAAAAGGAAAGATCGTCAGCTTGCAGTTTGTATTGTTCCGACATTGCCTTACACCGAGCAAAACTATGTCAATTGTCAGCTGTACCCAGGGGCGTCGCCGATAATTTTAGAGTGGGGTGGGGGGTCGGCTAAAATTACGAAAAAATGACCCATTTTTATGCGTTAATTTAAGCCTTTGCACCATTTTTTATGTGGACTTTCATGTTCTTGTAGGTACTTGCTAAATAGCGCCGCCAAGCGCCGCGAAATTTGTACGGGTTTGCCTGATAAAAACCCAGAAACATAGGCGGTGGGCCTTGTAGAGAATAAGAAGCTAAACATGCTATTCATTCAATTCACCGCTACAACGGACCGAAGACGAAGCCGATGGCTTCGTTATGACGATGGCCACCGATGTGACGCCGCGAAGCGGCGTGAAAATGTTAATTTTAGGTCGTGGAAAACGAAATTTTAATATTGGAACCAGACTCAGGTAACCCCTATTCCTGGTTGCACATCTCGGTATAATTAAACATATTGAAATTAAGGTAGTTTTTAATATGCGTATTCTTCCGATAGTAAATCACGATGACCGGTGGCAGTCAGCGCTCAATAGTACATATGATAATAATAACTGTATACATATGTACCGAACTGTAACAAACAACTGGTAACAGTGCAAATGGTTTCAAAGCAGCAAGACTTTTCCGCACATAATTAATAATAACACATATGTATATATATACCGCACATAATCCTGCACACATTTGCTTTTCCTCATTTTCCGAAAGCAGAACGACTTTTCCGCACATAAATGGTCCCTGCGGATCTGGAGGAGCCTGGGGCGAGATGGCTTGGGGAGATGGTCCTGGCCTGGTCTGACTAATAGCTCTTCGGTCCAGCAAGTATGCAAGTAGGGCACCGCTGGAGCAGCTTCCGGGTGCCGGTGTCCGCGTCTTTGCGTTCGAGTCACCTTTTTTCGGAACTCGGCAGACTAGCTAAACATGTAGCACGCTTGAAAGTTAATATTTTATGAAGGGAATGGGCCCTGAGGCTAATTAGGTACCGCCAATGAGAGACTGCCAGACACTTTATTTATTTATTTTCCCATTTTCCAAATTTGTATAAGCAATGTCATACCGCGAAGCGGCGATAAATTTGCAAGTTTTTCACTGTGGATAGCTGGATTTTGACTGCTGCAAAGACAATTTTTACAATTGTATGTCCGACCGTTGGGAGGGGGGGGGGGGGGCAAAACATAGTATCAGGACTTTTTGGGGCATGGCCCCTTTGCCCGTCCCCTCTGGATCCGCCTCTGGATATGTGTGGTTTCAAATTGAACGTGCCTCAATGTAAAAGTGAAATAACAACATTTTCTATTGCAAAAATTACATTATGGGAAATAAACTGTGTAATAACATCTGGTGACGAACAGTATAATCCATCACTATCAGTATAATCCATCACTATCTCTGGTTTGAATGTTATTTATAAACAAGTCACAGGGCCAGCAATGAAGTAATAAGTTCTCCAAGAAGCGTGACCACGTCCCTGATCGGTCAATGAAACAAATCGCATACACTAAATACGTCGCCATTCTTGGCCAAGTTAAAGGGATATTGCCACCTCCGGAGGATTTCTAAAAAGCAACTTAAATGAATGGTGGGGATCAACAATCATTTATGTTCAAGCTCAAACTTGCTCGTGTAGCACCTAAAGTAGTGTATCGGCAAAGCATTTTGTATTTATTTCTGATTCCAAAACGTTGGTCCCAGCAGTGCTCAGTACTAGATTCATGATGGCCGCTCTCATCCAGTTTGGCTGTGGTATTGGCGCCCGCCCAAAGCCGAAGCGTACAAATTCGCCGAGACAAGTCTATCTGTGTTATAAGGTATAGGTCCATAACTCCTACGGTCCCAAAGTCGAGCCATAGCAATTTTTGCTGTTTTATTATGAAAGAGGCTAAGGTTGTTGAAAATATAATTAACTGCATACGCTTTTTAATTTTAACCCTCGCCCTACGGGGGGGGGGGGGGGCTGACAGCCCCCCCCCCTGAGGTTTTTCTTGAATAACTTTTGGCACATGAGGTGCATTTTGCTGAAATTTTTGGTAGCTGAGTTTAACAATTATACGTAGGCTGTACAAATTTAATTGAAATTGGTTAAGTAGTTTGGGAGATAATAATGTTTTGATGACGTCATGTTGGTAAAAAAAGAGAAAAATATTTGAAAAATCGTAGAAAACAGTTTTAAAGCAAATTGCAAACGCAATTCACCAAAGATACAAAATGGCATTTTCTTTCAAATGGCAATCTCCGATTTTCAAAATTTTGGGGTTTTGACCCCTAAAATAAAAATTGAACTGATTTTTTTAAAAAATCCCCACAAAATCAAAATTCTCAAAGATATAAGAAAAACCGGAATATATGTGAGAGAATTGAGTATGGACAATACCCATACCAAATTTCAAAGCAATATCTTCATTTTTTACTGAGTGATGGCTTCCTAAGTGTAAGAAACTGATGACGTCATTTTTTTAATAACTTTTTGACATTTTTTGACAAGATACGAAAAAATAATTACCTTTTTTGTATTTCTGAGCCAAAACTGGTCTAGGAACATGCCTTTTTGTTTACATTTATCCATTTCTAATTTTGAGGTTTTCTGAAGAGCAAAATCGCTGTTCTGGACGCCGAGGTCATTCACTTGACCTGGAAGGTCACCCGTTGCCCTGAAACCTAAAAATCGCATACTGTTAAATTCCTCTCATGACAAGCAACATGCCGGTTCTTACCACATTGCTCTAAGTTTCTTGGTTTGGAAGTTAACAGGGGGCCTGTCAGCCCCCCCCCGTAGGGCGAAGGTGAAAAAAGTTCCCGTAGGGCGAGGGTTAAAGTGCACTGACGGAATGGTGATGTTGAGTTTGCAACATTCGAAAGAAAATAACAGTCCGCAAAGAAGTGATTCTAAATAGTGATGTGGCCACTCCAATTTTACGAATGCTTGCCAAGCATGAGTGGTGCAAATGTATTTTTTGATCTAATGAGGGGAGTTTCGGGAACCAAATTTTGCAGGTGAAATCAGACACGCTTAATCGACCGACACAAACCAAAAACTCCATATTGGCCTGCGAGGTGGCAATGTCCCTTTAATCCGCGGAAAATGCATCACGGTTTTCTGAAACGTGTATTGATTGATTATGAATAAACGGTTTAGATAAATGTTTCATTAGTGCACTGTAATATATTAAATACCTGTTTGTTGAAAATTGATGGATTTTTTTACAAAAAAAGTCGTGAGCACTAAATAGTTCGCCGTCCGGGGCCAAGTTAAGCTACCGATTGCAATGCACTTTTTTCAAATGAGAGTTGATTGTTCATAGAAGTTTGGTACAATTCGCAAAAGATAGTGATGAAACATTATATGCCTTCATGATAAATAACAATGTGTAGGCGACTAATTTTCGCTGGGTTCGATATGTTATTAAAATATTGGAATAAAAACAAATGTAATTGCAAAATTGTGATTACAAAATTGTAATTACAAAATTGTTATAACATAATCGAACCTGACCTAAACTTTACAGCAATTACGGCCACATGGGGACCCACGCCCCGCTCGCATTCGCTCTCTGCGCTGTGACCAACGGGGGGGGGGGGGGGGGGGGGGAGGGCTGTCTCCACCCCCGGACCCCCAGACCATCTCGTAGACCAGTAAGACGCCTTTTTGGGCGATGATCGAGCGAGCGTGCTCTGGTAAAGCTAAAACAGGTTTGAAATATGAAACGGTAAGGGAGCACACGTGGTAGTAACGCAGTCATTTTAGTCCTCCAGAAAAATTGCCAGGCCTCACGCCAACATAAAAATTCAGTTGTATTAAATTGTTCATGATCTCCTTTCTCAAATCCGCCAAAAGCGAGTGCGTCCTGAGCGCTGCATGCTCCAGCGTATACAATAATGCTTAGGATAATACAGCCATTTTTGATCAATAATCATTTTATCAAGGTTTTTTGTTCATTTCGACGTTCGCGTGTACCAACTGCCACGCGCTGTGGTACCACCTCTATCAGAACACACCATACCAAACACAAAATTGACCAAAAATAGCAAGCCATGACGTCATTAGAACGTCATTATTTCCCAAAATACTACATCGATTTCATTGAAATTTAGTACGAAGACGTATAATTGATGCAGCATAAGGTACTAAAAGTTTCACATCGATATGTCTCATAAAGTGTTCAATTATATTGTCATAGTGTTCAATTATTGAGAAAATCCGGGAGGGGCAGAATTTGCCCCCCCCCCCAGGGTGGCGCGGGCTAGTTGATTTGATCCAAAAAATAAAATAATTTTTTCTTTCTTCGGGAAACAAAAATCCACAAAATCAATTGTTGATATCTAAAAAACGGAAAACACATATTGGAGCACAAAGTACAGATGACAGATTACACCAAATTTCAAAGCAATATTTGCATTTTTGACGACTTATGGCTCCCAAGTTTAGGTAACTCGTGACGTCATTTTTTGGAAGTTACGTTTTTCGACTTTTAGTGACCAGATACAGAAATTCCAGCGCTATATTTCTGAGACAAAACTGGTCTAGAAACATGCCTTTTAATTTATATTAATCAAATACATATTTTGACCTTGTGTGACCTGACCTTGACCTGAGGGACATTCTAAGGGGTCAGGTTGTGAAAATGGCTGCTATTATCGAATTATACGTGTAAACTAACCCATACAACATGTGTAGCATGGCTTTCGTAGACCTCTCGTCAATAGTGACCTTTTGTGACTTGACCTTGACCTTGCTTAAAATTTCACTTTTGCTTATGCGGGATATGCATTATACATTTGAGACAACTTTGTGCTGTGATAGTCGCAATCTAAGACTTTGGATGGAGAGTACCTACCTATGTCCCAAAAACTCAAATACTTCAACTTTGACCTTTTACCTGACCTTATTTGGAAAATTCCGCGTAAGCTTTAGATGCGTCTCATTGATTGAGAGCTTTCGAGTGCCGCTTTGTGCGCCTCGCTGCGGTTATTGGTTCGGAAGATAACGAGGGGCAGAATCTTCCCCCAGCGTGTTCGGCTTAATACCCCAGCGAGGCGCGGGTTAGGTGATAATTAAAAACTCCTCTCCCTTGTCAACGGCTTTTTCGTACTGAGGACCCCACGCCCCCCCCCCCCTCCCGGTCAACAACTTTTCGCTCTGACGACCTGACACTACCCCCCCCCCCCCCCCGCTCAACGACTCATCGCGTTGATGACCAGACGCCGGCGTCCCCCTCAGGTGCCAAAAATGCGCCCCCCCCCATCAATGAAAATCCTGGATCCGCCCCTGGTCTGGTGTCCTGCTGTTTCCGATGTATTTGAAGAAAAATTTGAATACGATTTAAATACGATTTGTTTATAACGTAATGTTCGCAAATGTACCGTGAAAAGGTAGCCTAGACACGTTGATGAACGATATCACAATGCAACTTAACCCGCCATTGACGGGGGGGGGGGGGGCGTTTAACGCCCTCTGGTGAATTTTCGTAATAGCTCAAAAACCAATAACGCTATCAACGTGAAACTTCGGGTACCTTCTTCTAAATCACGTGTACGTCGTCTGTGCAAAAATAAAGCAATTTCGTCGAAAAAAAATTCCAATAGCGAGTATAGCGAATTTAGTGACGTCACCATACACAAGTTTTACACCAAAATCAGCTAAATTTTAACAGGCCGTACACATGCCATATTCTGAGCAAAATGCAATAAAAAAACGTCAAAAGATAGAAAATGTCAAGGGCTACAACATGGCTATCTCAAATTTGTGATTTTTTTTAGCTTTTGACCCCCAAAATAAATAAAAAATGTTTGTTTTGTGTGCAAATTATCACACTCATATTTTTTTTAATATTAAAAAAACCTGAATGTCAGAGAACCATATGTAGGCAATTACCATACCAAATCTCAAACTGATATCTTCATTTTTGACTAACTTATGGCATCTAAAGTATGGGTAACTCATGACGTCATATTTTGAAATTGCGTTTTTTGCTTTTATTGACCAGATACAGAGATAAATGTTTTTGATAAATGCTTTTGCCCATTGTATTCCTGATACAAAACTGGTCAAAAACATGCCTTTTTTATTTAGATTCATCTATTTCAAATTCTCACCTTCAGTGACCTGCACTTGACAATAACTTCACGTAAATGAAGTCAGTTGGTAAAATGACTATCACGATCGAATTCTACGTGGCCAACATGTGTTGCATGACTTTCGTAGATATTTTGCGCATAGTGACCTTTTGTGACCTGACCTTGATATTGGCATTTGTCAACAATCTCGCTTTAGCTCATGCGGAATGTGTATCATACTTGTGGCAGCACTTTGGGTGTTCATGGTCGTAATCGAAGGCTTTGGATGGAAAGTATGGCCCATAAACTCAAATACGTCGATTTTGACCTTTGACCTGACCGTGATCTGACATTTGACCTCACTTAGACATTTTTAGTACGCTTTAGATTCGTCTCATTGAGAGCTTTCGATTGCCGCCTTGCGCGTCTCGCTGCGATCATTGGTTCGGAAGATAGCCAGGTGCCGCGTTTAACGCCCCCCCCCCACACATCAGTCAATGGTGTTCTGCTGAGACCCTAGTCAATGCCGGGTTAACAATAAAGAATATGTTTTAATTATATCAAGAGAATAAAAAATATTTGGCACTATATACATTAGCTACGTAGTATATAGTTGCAGGAAAACACGTAGTAGGAAAACGTAGTACGTAGTAGGAAAACACTACGTAGTAGAAACATACCAACGTTGTGTTCTACTGCGTTCAGACATTGTTAAAAGAATGCCGTATTCATTGCGCAGCAGCACCCGACCATTCCGCCCATGGGCTGTCACCCTCAGAGCCGTGCTCCCTTGCCGTCCGATCCCACGCAGACGAGACGCTTCAGAGCGAGTTTGTATTACCGCATCGCTGCGGTCACGACATAAGTCACACATCAGTCGGCGTACACTGGGGATCAGTCGGCGTACATCAGGAATGATTGGCGGGTGGCATCACTTGGCACACGCGATCGTCAGCTCGGCGGTTAGTCCCCGTCCCGCCCCGCTCCGCCCGCCACACACTCGCTGGGTTAGGCCATTATTAAAGCAGGCGCGGCGCGAATACTGGTCGGCGCGCCGCGATCGGAGCGGTGCGGCGAGTCTGGCGCATTTGGCACGACGCGGCAATAGCGGCGCGCTGGTGACGGCGGCGGCTGCGGCGCGCCTCCCCCGGGGTGGAGGCGCGCGAGCCGCTACCGTGACGCACGGAGCTATACAGGTGCCAGCACAGGCGGACACTCAATCCCAAAACAACATGCCATCAAGCTTTAAAATATTTGAGAAACAATGCTACGAAAAATAGCACACAAGCGTCGCGCTCCTCAAAGTCCTGGATTGCGAGTCCAAACCTTAAACACATCGTCTATGCGTGTCAATTTTTCCTACCACGACCTCAAATATTTCCGTATGTAAGCCTGCCGTTGTTCGGTGTCAGGGAGCCGTGATATGCCCGGCTGGGTGAGCGCGGTTGGCACACGGCGGTATCCGGCCGCTCGGACAGACAGACACACACATCAGACAGACGGCCAGGAGGCTAGCCGGGCGGCTGCATGCGTTGCTGCATCATGGTGAGCAGTGCGTCCGAGTACTGCTGCATCATCTGCACCACGGCCGGCCCGTGGGCGGCGGCCGCCGGCAGCTCGGGCAGCCCGCCGCCGCCGCCGCCGCCGGGCGCTGCCTTCCTCGGCGACCCGGACAGAGGCTGCAGGGTGGCCAGGCAGGCGGCGGCGCCGGAGCGCAGCAGCAGGGGCAGCTCGGCGGCGGCAGCCGAGTCGGCGGGCTGCTCCAATGACAGCCGCTCGGCCAGCTGCAGCACCCGCTCGGCCTGCCGCTGCAGCTGGTACAGCTCGACCTCGCACACCTCCCGCGTCACTGCGGAGAGACACGACAGACAGACACACACACACACACAGCTCAGTGCACATACACACAATACACACTCAACCACTAAACAACTACCAAACTTTATAAAGCATAATTTCACGGGACAGGTGGCCATTGACCCATATTTAAATCATGCCCAGTCTTCGACCAAATTCACAAACTTTTTAAAGCCTCAATTGTAATATGTGGACCGATGCGGCACTTGCGCAAGCTTCAGTAACAAAGTCGACACATGTCGCTGGCAGGACTCCAATCCTGAAGGCATTCTGAATTACTGATATTTCATAAACATGTTCGCATCCAAACAAGACTAAGTGGACGGATCCAATATTGTAGCCAATATTGTCGATATTGTAGCCAATATTGTCAATATTGCAGCACCACCTTTTTATTTGATACATTTAGTTCGAATGGGTTGATTAGATGGATTTCCGATATCAGGACCCACGCTACGCTGCGCTGAACAGAGCTTGAAGCGTGGGAAGTATTACACAGTAACAACACTGCAAGTGGAACAATGATATTATAGCCTTAAGACGAGTGTTGTATGCTGAAGACGGTTATATCTGTGTCCATAATCACGCCGCCACCGCGGTTATATCTGTGTGTCCATAATCACGCCGCCACCGCGGTTATATCTGTGTCCATAATCACGCCGCCACCGCGGTTATATCTGTGTCCATAATCACGCCGCCACCGCGGTTATATCTGTGTGTCTATAATCACGCCACCACCGCGGTTATATCTGTGTCTATAATCACGCCACCACCGCGGTTATATCTGTGTCCATAATCACGCCGCCACCGCGGTTATATCTGTGTCCATAATCACGCCGCCACCGCGGTTATATCTGTGTGTCCATAATCACGCCGCCACCGCGGTTATATCTGTGTCCATAATCACGCCGCCACCGCGGTTATATCTGTGTCTATAATCACGCCGCCACCGCGGATATATCTGTGTGTCTATAATCACGCCGCCACCGCGGTTATATCTGTGTCCATAATCACGCCACCACCGCGGTTATATCTGTGTCCATAATCACGCCACCACCGCGGTTATATCTGTGTCCATAATCACGCCACCACCGCGGTTATATCTGTGTCCATAATCACGCCACCACCGCGGTTATATCTGTGTCCATAATCACGCCACCACCGCGGTTATATCTGTGTGTCCATAATCACGCCACCACCGCGGTTATATCTGTGTCCATAATCACGCCGCCACCGCGGTTATATCTGTGTGTCCATAATCACGCCACCACCGCGGATATATCTGTGTCCATAATCACGCCGCCACCGCGGTTATATCTGTGTCCATAATCACGCCGCCACCGCGGTTATATCTGTGTGTCCATAATCACGCCGCCACCGCGGTTATATCTGTGTGTCTATAATCACGCCGCCACCGCGGTTATATCTGTGTCCATAATCACGCCGCCACCGCGGTTATATCTGTGTGTCCATAATCACGCCACCACCGCGGTTATATCTGTGTCCATAATCACGCCGCCACCGCGGTTATATCTGTGTCTATAATCACGCCGCCACCGCGGATATATCTGTGTGTCTATAATCACGCCGCCACCGCGGTTATATCTGTGTCCATAATCACGCCACCACCGCGGTTATATCTGTGTCCATAATCACGCCACCACCGCGGTTATATCTGTGTCCATAATCACGCCACCACCGCGGTTATATCTGTGTCCATAATCACGCCACCACCGCGGTTATATCTGTGTGTCCATAATCACGCCACCACCGCGGTTATATCTGTGTCCATAATCACGCCGCCACCGCGGTTATATCTGTGTGTCCATAATCACGCCACCACCGCGGATATATCTGTGTCCATATCACGCCGCCACCGCGGTTATATCTGTGTCCATAATCACGCGCCACCGCGGTTATATCTGTGTGTCCATAATCACGCCGCCACCGCGGTTATATCTGTGTGTCTATAATCACGCCGCCAACGCGGTTATATCTGTGTCCATAATCACGCCGCCACCGCGGATATATCTGTGTGTCTATAATCACGCCGCCACCGCGGTTATATCTGTGTCCATAATCACGCCGCCACCGCGGTTATATCTGTGTCTATAATCACGCCGCCACCGCGGATATATCTGTGTCCATAATCACGCCGCCACGCGGTTATATCTGTGTGTCCCATAATCACGCCGCCACCGCGGTTATATCTGTGTCCATAATCACGCCACCACCGCGGTTATATCTGTGTCCATAATCACCGCCGCCACCGCGGTTTATATCTGTGTCCCATAATCACGCCCGCCACCGCGGATATATCTGTGTGTCCATCATCACGCCGCCACCGCGGTTATATCTGTGTCCATAATCACGCGCCACCGCAAGTCAAACACAAGCGAGCTGATGATGATGATGATGATGATGATTGGGGTTAAGCGAGCTGCATTCGTTGTGGCGTGGCGTGGCGTGGCGTGGCGTGGCGTGGCGTGGCGTGTATTGGCGTGGCGTGGAGTGGCGTGGAGTGGCGTGGAGTGGCGTGGCGTGGCGTGGCGTGGCGTGGAGTGGGAGTGGACTGGAGTGTATTGGAGTGTATTGAGTGTATTGGAGTGGATTGGAGTGGCGTGGGTGGAGTGGATTGGAGTGGATTTGAGTGGATTGGAGTGGATTGGAGTGGAGAAGATTGGAGTGGGGTGGAGTGGATTGGAGTGGTGTGTGGTGGAGTGGAGTGGCGTGGATTTGAGTGGATTGGAGTGGATTTGAGTGGATTTGAGTTGGATTTGAGTGGATTGGAGTGGATTTGAGTAGATTTGAGTGGATTGGAGTGGATTTGAGTAGATTGAGTAGCGTGGAGTGGATTGGAATGACGTGGAGATGGATTGAGTGGTGTGGGGTGTAGTGGAGTGGATTGGCGTGGATTGGCGTGGATTGGCGTGAGTTGGCGTGGATTGGACTGGAGTGGCGTGGGGTGGAGTGGGGTGGTGGATGAGTGGAGTGGTGGTGAGTGGAGTGGAGTGGAGTGGAGTGGAGTGGAGTGGAGTGGAGTGGAGTGAGTGAGTGGAGTGGAGTGGAGTGAGTGGTGGTGTGGAGTGGAGTGGAGTGATGGAGTGGAGTGGACTGGAGTGGACTGGAGTGGACTAGAGTGGACTAGAGTGGGAGTGGACTGGAGTGGCGTGGGTGTGAGTGGAGTGGAGTGGAGTGGATTAAAGTGAGGTGGAGTGGAGTGGAGTGGCGTGGCGTGGCGTCGTGGCGTGGCGTGGCGTGGCGTGGCGTGGCATGGCGTGGCGTGCACCGCAGCCTGTGTACCGTGCGCAGTACTCACGAGGTACAGCAGAGAGTCCGCTGGTGGTCCGAGGTCGCGGCGTCCCAGTCAGTGTCCGGACTGGACTCCCGCACACCGTACCTGTGGACAGTCACGGTCTCAGTCACACCGTACCTGTGGACAGTCACGGTCCTCAGTCACACCGTCCCTGTGGACAGTCACGGTCTCAGTCACACCCGTCCTGTGGACAGTCACGGTCTCAGTCACACCGTCCTGTGGACAGTCACGTCTCAGTCCACCGTCCTGTTGACAGTCACGGTCTCAGTCACCGTCCTGTGGACAGTCACGGTCTCAGTCACACCGTCCTGTGGACAGTCACGGTCTCAGTCACACCGTACCTGTGGACAGTCACAGTCCACACCGTACCTGTGGACAGTCACGGTCTCAGTCACACCGTACCTGTGGACAGTCACGGTCTCAGTCACATCGTCCTGTGGACAGTCACGGTCTCAGTCACACCGTACCTGTGGACAGTCACGGTCTCAGTCACACCGTCCTGTGGACAGTCACGGTCTCAGTCACACCGTTCCTGTGGACAGTCACGGTCTCAGTCACACGTCCTGTGGACAGTCACGGTCTCAGTCACACCGTCCTGTGGACAGTCACGGTCTCAGTCACATCCGTCCTGTGGACAGTCCACGGTCTCAGTCACACACGTCCTGTGGACAGTCACGGTCTCAGTCACACCGTACCTGTGGACAGTCACACGGTCACACCGTACCTGTGGACAGTCACGGTCTCAGTCACACCGTCCTGTGGACAGTCACGGTCTCAGTCACAACCGTCCTGTGGACAGTCACAGTCCACAACCGTACCTGTGGACAGTCAACGGTCTCAGTCACACCTACCCTGTGGACAGTCACGGTCTCAGTCACACCGTCCTGTGGACAGTCACGGTCTCAGTCACACCGTACCTGTGGACAGTCACGGTCTCAGTCACACCGTCCTGTGGACAGTCCACGGTCTCAGTCACACCGTCCTGTGGACAGTCACGGTCTCAGTCACACCGTCCTGTGGACAGTCACGGTCTCAGTCACACCGTCCTGTGGACAGTCACGGTCTCAGTCACACCGTCCTGTGGACAGTCACGGTCTCAGTCACACCGTCCTGTGGACAGTCACGGTCTCAGTCACACCGTACCTGTGGACAGTCACAGTCACACCGTACCTGTGGACAGTCACGGTCTCAGTCACACGGTACCTGTGGACAGTCACGGTCTCAGTCACACCGTCCTGTGGACAGTCCACGGTCTCAGTCACACCGTCCTGTGGACAGTCACAGTCTCAGTCACACCGTCCTGTGGACAGTCACGGTCTCAGTCACACCGTACCTGTGGACAGTCAAGGTCACACCGTCCTGTGGACAGTCACGGTCTCAGTCACACCGTCCTGTGGACGTCACAGTCACACCGTACCTGTGGACAGTCACAGTCACACCGTACCTGTGGACAGTCACGGTCCTCAGTCACCGTACCTGTGGACAGTCACGGTCTCAGTCACTCCGTCCTGTGGGACAGTCACGGTCTCAGTCACACCGTCCTGTGGACAGTCACGGTCTCAGTCACACCGTACCTGTGGACAGTCACGGTCTCAGTCACACCGTCCTGTGCACAGTCACGGTCTCAGTCACACCGTACCTGTGGACAGTCACGGTCTCAGTCACACCGTCCTGTGGACAGTCACGGTCTCAGTCACACCGTCCTGTGGACAGTCACGGTCTCAGTCACACCGTCCTGTGGACAGTCACGGTCTCAGTCACACCGTCCTGTGGACAGTCACGGTCTCAGTCACACCGTCCCTGTGGACAGTCACGGTCTCAGTCACACCGTACCTGTGGACAGTCACAGCTCACACCGTACCTGTGGACAGTCACGGTCTCAGTCACACCGTACTGTGGACAGTCACGGTCTCAGTCACACCGTACCTGTGGACAGTCACTCGGTCACACCGTCTGTGGACAGTCACGGTCTCAGTCACACCGTCCTGTGGACAGTCACCAGTCCACACGTACCTGTGGACAGTCACAGTCACACCGTACCTGTGGACAGTCACGGTCTCAGTCACACTGTCCTGTGGACAGTCACGGTCTCAGTCACACCGTCCTGTGGACAGTCACAGTCACACCGTACCTGTGGACAGTCACGGTCTCAGTCACACCCGTACCTGTGGACAGTCACGGTCTCAGTCACACCGTACCTGTGACAGTCACAGTCAGTCATTCACACCGTCCTGTGGACAGTCACAGTCTCAGTCACACCGTCTGTGGACAGTAACGAGTCTCAGTCACACCGTTACCTGTGGACAGTCACGGTCACAACCGTCCTGTGGACAGTCACGGTCTCAGTCACACGTCCTGTGGACAGTCACAGTCCACACCGTACCTGTGGACAGTCACAGTCACACCGTACCTGTGGACAGTCACGGTCTCAGTCACACCGTACCTGTGGACAGTCACGGTCACACACCGTCCTGTGGACAGTCACGGGCTCGTATCAGCTCACACCGTACCTGTGGACAGTCACGGTCTCAGTCCGTCCTGTGGACAGTCACGGTCTCAGTCCACACCGTCCTGTGGACAGTCGTCAGTCACACCGTACCTGTGGACAGTCAGTCAGTCACACCGTACCTGTGGACAGTCACAGTCACACCGTACCTGTGGACAGTCACGGTCTCAGTCACACCGTACCTGTGGACAGTCACGGTCTCAGTCACACCGTCCTGTGGACAGTCACGGTCTCAGTCACAACCGTCCTGTGGACAGTCACGGTCTCAGTCACACCGTACCTGTGGACAGTCACGGTCTCAGTCACACCGTCCTGTGGACAGTCACGGTCTCAGTCACACCGTACCTGTGGACAGTCACGGTCTCAGTCACACCGTCCTGTTGGACAGTCGACGGTCTCAGTCACGACCGTCCTGTGGACAGTCACGGTCTCAGTCACACCGTCCTG
>JAXIVJ010019390.1:17500-19724 GCA_036785665.1 Chirona hameri | reverse complement strand
AACTATTCGGCTCTATGTGTGCTCCCTAGATGTTCGCGTTTTTTCCCTGCAGTGTGCTAATGGCACCCGTCGCTTCAGTGTGCTAATCGCCGCGCCATGTTGAGATGTGTGTAAAGCAGCCGCCGGGAGCGCCGTCTTGTTCAATCGGCTGGCTCGCGTGGCGGCTTGCTGTGAGGCCACATCTCAACGTGTCGGTCCTCGTGTCCTCGTGTCCTAACATCTCAACGTGTCGGTCCATTCGGTGGTATTAGATGAGGAAAAGGCACGTGTTGGCTGAAGACGGCCTCCCTGGCGACAATTATCGTCACCAACCTTTTACGGGCACGCATTTCAGTAATACACCTTTTTACGGTCAATTGTGGAGAAAGTGCAGGAATTTCAGTAAGAGTGCAGTCAATTCGCCAATACGGCATGGGCATAGTGCGTTCATAGCAGTGCATGGAAGCAGTGCATGTGTCAAGCAGTGTCATATTTGGAAACATGATATTCGCATCAGTGCGGATATATTTGAATGGAGTGCGTTCGATTTCGGCGGTAGTGCATAATGCACATGGTACTATTGGTTCCAAAATAAGCGTCTCGCTGGGTTAGACGACAGTCTGTAGGGAATACCTGCATTCTCGCTATTCCCGGTCGATCTGGGAGGTAGGTGTCCCGACACACTCTAGTGCCCGGCGGGACAGCCTATACAGCTTGGCTACACTGACGCTACACTGCCTGTATAGGCTGTCCCGCGCAGCATTGTTGTGCACCGTACAGCCTAACCTTTCAGGCGGTTCAAAACGGCCGTTATTCACTACAAATTAACTGCTGTGCCGGCCAACCCAGCGGGACGCTTATTTTGGAACCAGCAGTAATTCGGCAGAGTGCAAACGATTTAGGCAATGTTCATGTCAATTCGACATAAAATGTTGATGTTTTTCGTAAAGTTTGCTACATAGGTATGTACATACATATAGGTAATCGCAGTGTCGACGCCCTCTGTTACATCATTGTGATTGAGGAGAAAAATGTGCATATATACGGTATTATGTAAATCCGTCAGGTGACACATAACATCAGAAAATCAGTACATTACATTTTCAGCTCAACTTTATTAAGTCAGATTTGCCTTCATCATTTGATACATGCATCTTGTAGGATGGGATAGTGGAGAGTTAGATCCGACGTGGAGAGATTGAGGTGCGACGGCCACCTGAACTTACCGCAGAACCGAAGAGACGCACTTGATTTACTTTTTGGCCTCTTATGCATGAAATGTTTCCTTGCTTACTCCCAATGCATAGAGCTAACTGTATTTTACCAGGAAAGCGTATATTTTTGTATGTAAAAACCCATCTAACTCCACCCAATGGTGTAAGGCACAATTACCTGTGTAGTGGGCTAAGAGGGCTACCAGCATAACGTTGATAAGATATAATACTGCATGAGGCCGGTGTAAATACATTTTCAAGACCGAGGTGCTTTCTTGATTTTTGAACGAGACCGGAGGCCGAGGTCAAAAATCAATAAAGCGCAGAGGTCTTGAACATTTATGCCGGCCAAGTGTGGTATGATTTTGCTCATACCTCTCATTTGGGTTTGCATGTTAAATGTCCTATTCTACCGTGCAGAATAAGAGTGCAGAAAGTTTTTTTCTGCACTCTTATTCTGCACGGCACCGGTCTGGGCGGCGGCGAGGGACTGGCGGTGGCCACGAGCTTCCAAAATTACCTGACTAGATCAGGACGTTTCAGTATAACGTAGGCACGACGGGTGTCTTGGCGTGCGGGGTCCCTGCTGGGGTCGCGGCATGGGAGAAAATTAAATAGGTCATGTTTGCGGCGGGGCCAGTCGACTTTTTGTTTTACCTCCTGCCAACCATTGCAGAGAGGTGCCATGTGTAAGCGGTCTCGCTTTTGCACCGATCTGTGATTAAGTTTTGTGTTTATTTTTGCTTTTCAAATAAATGTGTTTGTTGTTGTTGTTGTTGTTGCACGCCAGACACGCTTTCATTCAGCAGATCCGCTTCAGAGTAATTAATTTCACCTAAGTATTTTTGTATGTGTTACCGCTGTTTTTCGCATAAATTCAGATCATATTTTATTTGAGAATTAAGCATTGTTGGCTACGGTATGAGAAATACCTTTCTGAACTTTTCTGGTCATGAATGCCAGTCTCGGTGTCAAAAAAGATTTGCCACTCGACCTTCGGTCTCGTGCCAAATCTGTTTTAAAGGGAAATA
>JAXIVJ010019390.1:0-10000 GCA_036785665.1 Chirona hameri | reverse complement strand
TTCGTTCTCCATGGCAACCAGGCGTCAGCCAATCAAAAGCCAGAAAGGGAATACGTTCTGGCTTTTCATTGGCTCACGCCAGGTTGCCATGGAGAACGAAAGCGCTACTAGCGCTACTAGCGTGCGTTCGAGCAGCGCTCTGATCCGTGAAGCAATCCGTGAAGCATCCGTGATGCATGACTGACTATCAGTATAAGTCATGAATAACAACAACATGCAAACTATACCAACTCGAATAAAATAAGGGCGGAATGAATTGAACCCCAGGCAAGCTAGTATTCGCAAAGCACTCGGCACTACGCCACAATAGCAAAAGGTGAGGGAAATGCATATTGGATACAATATTATTACGTCACAAGTTTCTGAAGTGTCAACTACTATGAAATACAGTGATAAAATACATTTAATCCTTTAACAAGAAAATTCAAACTTAAAAACAATAATTTGAATAAGTCTTCAATTAGCTTTAAACTCAAAATCAGATATATTTTGCAATGCTAAACAAGAATGGCACCAGTGACGTCATTAACAACGCCTGCTACGGGACCTGGGTATACTAATCAGGAACAACTCGCCACAATGGTGAAGTGCGCCGAGAAGCATGACAATGACTTTGTAAACAAATCGCCGACGCTAAATATGTCGCCGTCGATGTGCATCGATGAGCTTCCGATTTAATTGCCAGTTTTGTGTTATTGTTCGTTAGTTTTTTTGGGAAAAGTTATGATTTTTCATGATAATATAAAGCATAGTGTTATATACAGCCACAGACAAATTATACAATACTCCTAATGTTGAAAACAAATGAATCGATTTTCAAAAATTGAGGGTCGCAACCACTAACTATGCCGCCGTTGATGTGCATCGATGAGCTTCCGATTTTATTGCCACTTTTTCCAATCGCTGTTAGTTTTAGAAGATCGCCGGGCATATAATCACAACAAGCAGAACGCACAATATATTTTCCATTCCATTGCGTAAAAAAACAATACGGGAAAAGCCCGCAGTTTGATGCGGACCAAAAGTACTTGTAAGTACCGGTCGTTAAAAGTGTGGAACGCTTATCAACTTTAACTTGAAATATCTTTCGGTAAGGAAGTTTTCATACAAAATGTGATAAATTTACAATATATTTTGGTCTCGTTTGGCGATTTCAAGTGCTAACTCCATTTTTTGTGTGTGGAAAAAGGTCATTATTTCCCTTTAAGATGATTCCAAATAAAGTACGTACACCAGACTGACACAGCTCAAAACTCAAGCTGAAGCCCGTATGCATTGTTTACAAAAATAATCGCGGGTCACCGGGAGGCGGATGAACAACATCACTTTCTAAGACAGATCCTAATATCAATGGGGATGGTGATATAATTGGTTCCAGATAAATTAAAAAGTATTTCTTATTGGAGTTATGCCCATATGTTGTGTAACCATACTGTAAATACCTTGGTTACGCTGTTTCTATTTGACACTTTATTCTGGGCATGACGTCATATCTTAGAATCCGGCACATGCTAAAGGCGGCCGCACACTGCGCCATTCAGTGCGCGTCGATTCCGCGGAATGACGAGAGAAAAAACTGGTCCGGACGAGCCTTTTACGTGCTGAACACCGCGGAACCGCGGAATTTCTCAATGATATCGCGCGCCGAATGGCGTAGTGTGCGGCCGCCTTTTAAGAAAGAAAATAAGAGGTTGGTGAAACACAAATTACGAAGTTTCGTAGAATCTGCTGTTTCTAAGATTTTCTAAGATTTACTTCGTCGACCTAAATCGTAAGTTTTATGCAAAAGGCCATTTCATCCCGATCAAGCGCGCTCAGCTCAAACGCTGCCAGGCTCAGAAGTGGATTAGTAAAGGATTACCGACTGGTTTGGTACGTGGATTACGGGTGTTTTCACTTTTCATAGACCGCGTAATCGGGATCAACGCGCGCGATCAAGGAGGATTAGAGGTGCCCGTGGAAACCACATTCATTGCCTAAATCGTTTGCACTCCGCCGAATACCGAATTCTTTGATGAAATACTGAACTATGCCGAAATGGCCGTACCGTATGTCGAATATGGTGTGCACTACTGCCGAATTGAACGCATTCCATTCAAATATATGACCGCACTGATACGAATATCATGCACTGATTCCATATATGAACGTACAGGGGCGGATCGGCATTTGGATTGTCTAAGGCAGGGGGCTTCAGGCCTGAGGGCGGCATATTTCCTCGGTGACGGGGGCGGCATGGTGCCTTCCGAGGGCGGCATAATGCCTTCCGAGGGCGGCGATGTACCTTCCGAGGGCGGCATAATGCGTTGTGAGGGCGGCAAGATGTCTTCTGAGGGTGCCAGGGTGCCTTCCAAGAGTGCTACGATGCTGTTGGTAGACGCAAGGGCGCCCTGGCGGCCTCCCGAAAACGCTACGGCGCCTTCGGCGCCGGCAAATCCTATACAAAAATGGCGCCGTTTTCTAAGGAAGGGGGCTTCAGCCCCTACGGCCCCCCCTGGATCCGCCACTGTGAACGTACTATGCCGTATTGTCGAAATGTACAGCACTATTACTGAAATGCCTGTTCTTTTTTCATAATCAATCATGACAAGGTGTCATACCTATAAGTAAACAGGAGTATTCCACATTCATTGCACATTCGAATTTCCTCACACATGTTGGAAATTGTATCGCTTGGAAAGTATTTTAATAAGCTAGTTGAATCGTAGTTTCATGATAAACTTCGAGTAAAATAAATGAACAATTCAATTTGAATGTTACAAAATAGCATCCAAACCTAATGGCAATATTTCCTTGCTCTGTAGCCAGGTTGGAAACCACTCTGTACATTTGGAAAACTGAAGAGATAACGGCACCTTACCTGCACCGAACACTAAAGCACATGGCTGGAATCGTGCCCTAATAAACTGAACTGAACCGGTCATATCGCAGAAGGGTCCTTGATTTTGACGGTGTGTGGAAACAAGTTTCTGTTCAACATTGCACATTAATAAGTGTTGACACCTGAATGCATGTGATCTGTACTTTAACACATTGTTTGTGTTGTACGCATTGTGCTGTGTGCTGGTATGCGTGGAAAATAATCGCTGTTCGCACTGTTGTAAAACAACATTGTTGCCTACCCCACTTAAATCAGTCAGCGAAACTTACGATACGCTAGCGAAACTGACGATACGCAAAAATACGGATTGTTTGACTCATTTACACAAGCCAACCGCTGGCGTTATTGCAAATTTGCGGTCATTGACATGGTTCTGACCTGCACCCTGGTCGCAGTCTCCCCGCGTTATCGTCTGTTTAGCCAACTGCAAATTGCGGAATAGGGGCCCAGCCCAGCGCCGCTGAGCAGAATCCTCGACGGCGCACATTCCATAATTGATGGCAGGCTTGAGCCAGAAAACGGTCTGTCTCCTCGCACGGCGCCGCACGCGGCGTATCAGGCCGTCCGCCAATAACGAAATGATCAGGCCGTCCGCCAATAACGAAACCGCACGCCGCACGCGGCGTATCAGGCCGTCCGCCAATAACGAAACGTGCGGCGCCGCCATCGCACGGCGCCGCACGCGGCGTATCAGGCCGTCCGCCAATAACGAAACGTGCGGCGCCGCCATCGCACGGCGCCGCACGCGGCGTATCAGGCCGTCCGCCAATAACGAAATAATGCCCTACTTGTGAGACAGCAATATATACAATTATTAATCATGGAACATCTTTGAACATAAACATGTCGAACAAATTTTGTCTATTGTTTTTAACCACTTTTACGTTATATTTACATTTCTATAAAATAACTTGTATGAAAACGAAAGAACGACTCATGATTTCCGTTGTTTGTCAGCTGTCGTAAATTTGCGACAGTTTTAAACTGAAAATGTTGCCATGCGATTGGTCGTTTTTTCCCGGCAGGAACTGTTTACATGGGATGTGCATTTTTGCTTATCATCAGTGTCTCAACTCACGTAAATGGGTCTATATTTTGTACATACACAAATTACAACAAATACTTTTGGTCCATGGTGTGCATATTTGTCATTTTTATATTGTAACCCTTTACCTGTTGAACCTGCTTTACCTGTTGATATAAAATACTGATTTTGGCAACTATACTTGAGGTAGCTTAAAGTGTTATAAATATTAAGGTTAAACCCTGTGCATGACATTTTCCTTGATCCAAAAAAAATGATGACCTAGAAATTGTATCTAGCAAGACTTTTGTTTGTATTATTTTTAAGATAGCAAACGCTAGAGACGTTCAGACGAAAATATTGAAAAGGGCATGCACTTATATAGCCAAATCAAGACTGCTGACAAGACTATTTGACTCATATTCAAATGCAATGTTTCAACTAAAAAAAATCAGCACCGAAAATAAGTGCTTGTGGATAGTTTTAACTTGTTGTTCACTTCTTTGCGGTTATATTTTATTATTTGGGTAAACGAAACCGAAGGCATTACACCCTAAAACCGACCAAACCCGGAAATTCAGCTTAACCCGCGCAGTGCCGGTGCTCGGCGCCACCTTCGCCGTGCCGCCCCCCCCCCCCCCCCCCCCGTAGAAACCCCTCTAACTCGAAAACTAAAAGGGCTAGAAAGACGCGGAAAAAGGCGTTTGAAGGCTCTGAACAAGCAAATTCTAAAGTACTTCGGATATTTTGTTTTCCTCAAGTCAATATTAAGGTCACCAGAGGGCCTCCAAGGTCAAATTGTCCAGTTTTAGGACTTCGCTCCAGAAAGCCTATATATCACAGGAACTATGTATGATAAGTAGGAACAAACGGAAAAAAACAATGGAAAGCTCTTCAAAATTAAATCAGTCAGGTGTCCTCAAATTTTAGCTCAGGTCAATAGTTGAGGCCCAGAGCTCAACAAATGTCAAAAAACTATTTTTTTACAAACAGTTTTTCCCGAATAGCTTTTTACCTAATAACGACAAGGCAATACTCTGGATGCCATCGTGTTTATCTCGTCAAGGCGCTTCGACTCATATTAGTGTTGACCAGGTTAGGTCAACTTAAAATTTTACATCAGGGCAAGGTGCATGCAATATGACCTACTTGGTGATCCAAGTAGGTCATATTGCATATGGAAAGACGTGTCTCGAAGAGACAAACACATTGATGTCAGTTTCACTTCTCTATTGTCGTTATGTCGAGAGTTATTGGCATAAAACTGTTGGTGACCTCGGATGACCTCGGCTGACCTTGTAGGGGTCACTGAACAAAAATGGCACCTAGGTCATCAAGAATGGCCTATAATATCATGATCCAGAAGGAATTAGACTGATATCTTGCGTATCCTTGGAATATGAAGCATTTTAATATTTCCCCGTTCACTTATAATGGGGAGGTCACGAAATTGACCCGACCTTAGGTTGCTGATATAAAACGTCCAAGATAAACGAATTGTAGATATATATGACCTTATGAAATCCTGTAAGTATAAAACTGATCATCCAAAAACTATGACTGGTACGACCACAAGTTTTTTTTTGGAGGTGGGGTAACGTGACCTGGTCTGGTGACCTGACCTGAGATGACCCGAGGTATTTTTTTTACATAATGTGGGCAACAGCTGTGCTAAAAAAGGCGGCGCTGCGCGCCGCCATTTTTCCGTTATCCTCGAAAAACCTGAGGGGGTGTCTAAACACCCCCTGGCACGGCGCGGGTCAATAATGATTCTGCTTGCACATGGGCGTACACATACACATTACACATTCTGCTGACACATTCTGCTTACACATGTTCGGCTGCCGGCCGCGCCACTGACGGCACGCCATCCCGCCATCCCGCCGCTGTCGGCAGGTGGTGACCGCCTACCGGCGATACATTCAGGACGTACTGCTGCGCATCGGGGCCACCACCGACCGGGCCGGCCGGTTCGCGCAGAACATGTTTCACTACGAGAAGCGGCTGATGGAAGCCTCGCTGGAGCCGCTGGAGCTGCGCAACCCGGCCAGGTCACCCCGGCGCGTCACCGTCGACTGGCTGCGCAAGGAGTCGCCTCAGGTATGCCGCGGGGCAAGGGGTCACGTGTATATATATATATATATATATATATATATATATATATATATATGTGTGTGTATATGTATATGTATATGTATATGTATGTATATGTATATTAGGGTGCCAATACAAAACGAAAGTTTGATTTTTTTAACGGCCCTTAGTGGAATACTGTGGGGTGGTGAGAAAACAACGTGTGTAAAATTTGATCGCAATCGAAGTATAGTTAAAGGTGGCGCAAGTCGATTGATTGTTCCCCCTATAGGATCCGATAGGGACTACAAGGAAGGACATCGTCTCTGGGGTGTTTGTTCGCAATATTGAAGCCTTTTGAGATCTCCTTTTTCTCCAGCTGGGCTGCTAGTCCCCCTCGCTCTTCAAAGCGAGTATTAGCCCCTCCAGGAGCTAATACCCCTCCAGGGGCTAATACTCAGGGTATCATGGTTACCCAAGCCACTCATTGTCTTCCGCTTGACCGGGGAAGGGAAGCCTTCGATGTTCCTGGCTGTTGTCGACGGTGCCTCTCGACGACCTGAAAGAGGAATTGGCGCTGATCGTCGTTCTTCGTCAGGCTGAGGTTGAAAGACTGGAACAGTGCCACCCCTTGCTCCGCCGTGTTGTTGGTGACGTGTAGGCTCGCGACGTGCCGTGACGCCGCGACCAACCCCGTGTCCCTCGGCCACTCCTCCGTGTCCTTCAAAGTCAAAGTCAAAGTCAAAGTCATGTATTAAGATACATCCACGTTGTGGCTTTTACGTATCCAGTCAGAGTACATGTGTAGTGATATCTAAATACAAAGGCACAGTGTAAACACGATAAAAAGCAATACGATCGCGGTCAGTAAAAGAGAACACATTGTACATGGTAGGCCTGTCATCGCACGGTATGAGGCTTAACCACCAACCATAAGAAAATTGAAGCGGTCAATGCAGGTCACATGCTATCCACATATCGGAAACCGCAACCCCGACTGCGGGTGTTAACCTTAGACCTTAGAGATGTCAGTGTTCCAGGTTTTCGCCGCTCTAAATGCAAACGCACGCTGGCTGCTCGACAGCTTACACAACGGCAGTTCCAGCGCTCCTGCCGCAGCAGCTCGGGACTCGCGTAGCGATACATGGGCTCGCCGGACAAACATAGCCCTGATGGCGGGAGGACACTGCTCGGCGTTAAGCGCTCTGTGCGCCTGGATGCGGTCGTGCTGGCGCACCATCTCATCGACTCTATGCCAGCCAAGCGATACCAGGGCAGGTGTCACATGCTCAAAACGCCGCACTCCCGTCACCAGCCTGGCCGCGAAGTTTACAGTCTTTTGCACTCGGTGCAAGTGACACTGGGCAGCTCCTCCCCAAACGGATAGACAGTATTGGATATGGGGAAATACGTGGGCGTGGATGAGGAGTCTAAGGGCATCAGGTGTGAAGTGATGGCGGATCTTGTATAGGGATGAAAGGATGGCGTTGCATCGTGGGACCACCATGGATATATGAGGTTCCCATGTCAGGTGCTGGTCGAGGAGGACTCCGAGTATTTTTACATTTTGGCATGGCTAAATTTCCGAGCCGGACAGAGTGATGTGAAAGTCTTTGGCCTTTCTGAGGGATGCTTTGGCTCCGATGATGGTAAAGAAAGTCTTGTTCGGACTCATTTTCAAACTGTTTGCCTGAAACCAATTTTGGAGATGGAGAATCGACTCTTCGACCCGCACCTTCAGGTTGGATAGGCCGTCGGCAGTGGGTGAGGAATGGTCAAGGAGCTGGGTGTCGTCGGCGTAGGACAGGAGGCGGCCGTGGGTGAGGAAGGAGGACAGGTCGTTGATGAAGATAAGGAAGAGGACTGGTCCGACGATGGAGCCTTCGAGAGGAACGTCCTCTCCGTTCCGACGGCGTCGAGGAGGGCGCCGGACGCCTGGCTTCCGTACGACGGTAGCGGGGACGAGGCGAGGCGGGCGTCGGAGACGGTGATGCGCTTCGGCGGTTCCTCGGATCATTCTTCCCGCTGCATCGCTTCCGCCAACGCCTTATTCTCGGCGGTTGGCAAGCGGTGGTCGAAGACAGCCATGGCGACCAGTGGCTCGCTCAGGTACCAGAAGTGCGCCGGGAGAAGGTCTTCACGCACGCCTTGCCTATCTCAGCGTCGTGGAAGTCGCGGAGGTCGGCGGCCAGTTTCAAGTCATTCGCCGGCGCGAAAGCGGCCACGGGCGCCACGAACCAGCGGGTCGCGTAGACCTCAGCGACGAAGAAGGTGAACCGGCGGAGGCTGGACAGCTCGCGCGGCGAGCTGTCCAGCCTCCCAGTTGAGCTCCCCAGTTGGGCGGCGAACAGCGTAATCTTCGCCGCGTAGATGGCACGCGCCATCCAGCACGCGCGGTGCATGGCGCCCGGTCGCCGGAACTTCACCTTCGGGGCGTCGCCCTCGCGACCCAGCAGGACGATGAAAAGCTCCAGCATCTCCTTGTAGTCGTACCGCGGGTGGCCGGTGTTGAACAGCGCTGCCCACTCCTGCAGAAGTGTGTCCCGCTTGTTCAGGAGGGTCGGCGGCAGCTCGTCGGGCGTTGGCGGCTCCGGTTGGCTCTGGTCGATGAAAACCCACCGTTCCTTGAATCGGTTGAAGACACCGATGTAAGGACCCGACGACGACCCCATGCAGATAGAGAACGCCTTCTCCAGCACCAGCTCGTGTACATGGTGCCGGCAGGCGAGGCTTAGCAGACGCCGACCAAGCTTCTGCTCCAGCAAGGTGCAGGCACCGGGGAGGGCTCCAGTGCTGGCGGCGGTCGTATCGAACGACATAGCTGCCACACGCTCTGCGAGCCCCCAGTCGTCAAGCGCTTCAGCCACGGCGCTCGCCATCGCCTCTCCAGTCCCACTTGCCAGCTTGGGAACGCCGATGGATTCTGGACGCCGTCGCTGGAGACGAGGATAGCCAGCCGATCCACCCGCGTACCGTCGCAATCCTACAGGATCTTCCCGTCCCTGTTGAACGGTAAGAGGCGTGTCAGGGACGAAGGTTGTCTTGACTTCCGCTGCCAGCTGGAACCGGTAGCCAGCGCGACCCTGCCGGATGCTCTTGACATGTAGGATCAGCTCCTGAGGATTGTAGCCGAGGCTACTGGCGGTCGCTGCGACGATGCGGAGCGTTTTGCGGTCGCTCACGCCGGTCCGGTCCAGGGCGCTCGCTAATTCCTGGGAGAGCACGACCTGTGACCCCCGCGCTTGTCGCTTCAGAGGGCTTGTACCGGTCGGCTCAGCGGTAGCAGCCGCCCCGCCGCGTGCCGGACTAGACTCAACTGAGGAGGAGGATGAGGAGGACGACGCGAGCACCGCGCGTTCGTCCAGCTGCGACGTCGAGGCTTCTCGTGATCGTTTCTCTGCCGCCACTGTCAGCTCCCGGCGTTGAACACGGCGCTCCAGCACACTGTTAGCTCCCTGCATGATCCCTCGGCGACCCTTCTCGCGTTGCACCGCTAGGAACGCGCAATCAGCCCGGATTGTCATCAGGGTCATGGCGCCGGCGTGAGCGACGTCGAAGAGGTCGCAGAGGGCCTCTTAAAACTCTTCCTCCTATGTCTTGTTCGTCGCTCTTCCCTTGCTCTTCACGGGCGCCTTCCAGTCCTTGAACAAGACCTCCACTTTGCGAACGGGGCTGTTTGCCGTCATCGTTGGGATCCTCGCGGTCTCCCTTAGCACCTCTTGGACAGTGGCCGCGGCGCTGGTGGCGACGGTCTTCTTTCCACGTTGTGGAAGTAGAAAGCCCGCTTGAGCACGTCACCACGAGAGGGGAGTTTGGCTCCGAGGATGGGGTCGGTGTTTGGCTGTCCCACCAGCCAAACAGTCGTAGCTGCGCGTGAATGAGCCATTCCGAAAAAGAAATGGGTGATTTACAACCCTGGCCTTTCAGACTTCGGTACAGGTATAATCACATAGTACACATAGTACAGGTTTCAATTCACTTGCGCCACCTCTAAATATGAACCGATTCGCTTCAAATTTTGC
>JAXIVJ010019389.1:7500-19729 GCA_036785665.1 Chirona hameri | reverse complement strand
CAACAGGCCACCCAGATTTGTCGCTCAGAAGAGGCTGCCGCCCGTGACGTCACAACCATCACCGGCGGCAACGCGGACGCCATCTCTGCCTGTATCACGCAGCCCAACCGCGGCGGCGCCTACCGCCGGGTCCAGAGCAGCCGCGGCGTCAGAGTTCAGTCGCGCAGCCCCACCCCTCCCCGACGCCTGTCGGGGGCTGGCGCCACTGCACCGCAGCCGGGCGTCGCCCCAGCGCCGCCCGCCGCCTGCCGTAACTGCGGCGACCGCCACAGCCGCTCGGCCCGCTGCCCGGCAGCCGACCGTTCATGTTACAACTGCGGTCGGCACGGCCACATCTCCAGATTGTGTCGCAGCCTTCGCCGACCCTACGAGTCGTCGGCCTCCGCCGTTACCCTGGCCACGACCTCCCGTGGATCGGCACCGACAGTTCGAGTGTCCGTGACTGGGCTGCGGACAGCAGTGATGGAAGCGCTGCCGGACACTGGAGCGGACGTGTCCGTCGCTGGTCTGGACTTCGCCCATCGCATTGGAGAGATGAACGGCAATCTCCAGCCACCGACGACCCATCCTCGCGCCGTTGACGGACACACGGCCCGCTATCGTGGCAGTCTGCCAATTCATCTCCGCCTGGGTGACGTCACAGTCTCCGACACGGTGCACATGATTCCAGGGGTGCCCTGCCTCCTGCTCTCATGGAAAACCGCTCGGGCCCCCGTCTGGTACCGACCGACTATCCACAGCAGATCGCCACCGTTGTTCTCCCAGCCACGCCGCCGCCTGAGTCTACCCTGCGCGGTCTCCGATGTCAGCCGACACTCGATCATCGCGCCGCCCCGCCACGGGCGATAACCGCCGCCGCCGCCGCCGCCGCCGCCGAGCCTGGCCGCGGCCAGCTGGCGCCGACGTCACCGCCGACGCCGCCGCCGCCGCCGTCGCTGCCGGCCGCGTCGACGACACATGTGCTGCCCCCTGCCACTGTTCGGCAGACTACAGCGCCACCCACCACCACCGGACATAAAGCCTCGGTGGAGAGCCCGCTCAACGAGTTTCCAGACGTGCTGGACGGTGTCGTCCGGGCGATGCCGGGTGATAACTTCAAGATCCACCTTCGAGAGAACGCCACTCCATTCGCGGTGCGCGCTCCGCGACGCATTCCGCTATCCCTCCGTGAGCCACTCCGTCAGGAGTTGGACAAGCTGGAGCAGGACGGCATCATCACCCCAGTGGTCGAACCGACCGACTGGTGCACCCCAATCGTGGTGGCACCCAAGAAAACCGGTGCATCCGTCTGTGCGTGGACTTATCCAAGCTCAACCAGTCCGAGAAACGAGAGCTGTATCAGTCCAGCACGCCAGTTGAGTGCGTCGCGTCAATCGCGGCATCTGAGGCCCAGTGGTTTAGCGTTTTTGACGCCGCCAAGGGCTACCACCAGTGCCCTCTGGATGAGTCTTCCCGCCATCTGACGACCTTCATCACGCCCTTCGGGAGGTATCAGTACCTCCGTGCGCCGTACGGCGTCTCGTCCATCAGCGAACATTACAACAGGCGATGGATGAGTGCTTCATCGACATGGACGGTGTTCAGCGCGTCGTTGATGACGTCATCATCTACAGCAAGACGAAGTCCGCACACGTCGCCCGGGTCCGCGAGTTCCTGGCTCGATGCCGGGATCGCGGGGTGGCGCTAAACCCGGCGAAGACGCAGCACCAGCGGAAGAAAGTCAAGTTCGTCGGCTCCATCGTGGCAGAAGACGGATATCTGCCCGACCCAACTCTCCCTAAACTAACGCAATAGCAGCGTTCCCAACGCCTCAGACGCTGACCGAACTTCACGGCTTCTTCGGCCTCGTCAACCAGGTGGCTCCGTTCTCAGAGGAGACTGCGGAGCACCTGGAACCGCTGCGTCACCTGTTGAGCACAAAACGAACCTTCGTTTGGGATATCTGCCACCAGGTGGCGTTCGAAAAGGCGCGGGCGGCGCTATCATCGGTGCGCACGCTCGCCTTTTTCGACCAAACCCGGCCCACTGCTGTCGACCGACGCGAGCCGTCTGAAGGGGCTCGGGTTCCTGCTTCAGCAGAAGCAGCTGGATGGCACATGGCGTACAGTCCAGGCCGGCTCCCAGTTCCTGACAGACGCAGAGCCGTTACGCCACCATCGAGCTGGAGCTGCTGGCGGTGGCGTGGGGGTGTCACAAGTGCCGCCTTTTCCTCAGTGGGCTCCCCGAGTTCGACGTACTGACCGACCACCGCCCTTTGGTGCCAATCCTCAACTCCAAGAACCTGGACGAGATTGAAAACCCGCGCCTCCAGCGCCTGCGGCCGAAACTGATGGTGATGACATTCACTGCTCGGTGGCAGCGCGGCACGGACCATCAGGCAGCCGACGCCCTCTCAAGGTCACCGGTAGACCCGCCGACAGAGGAGGACGAGCTGGCCGAGGACAGATCGGCCACCACTGTCGCCGCAATCATCACAGGCGAGGCGAGCGAACTCTGCACCGACCTCAGGCTGGATGAGGTACGACAAGCGGCAGACCGGGACGAAGAGGCGCAGATCCTTCTTCAAACCGTGATGGACGGCTTCCCGTCTCAGAAGGCCGACCTCCCTGCGCTCCTGCGGCCATACTGGCCGGTCCACGACCGCCTCGCTGTCGATGACGGACTGGTCGTGTGTGGTTGCCGGCACGTCATTCTCCGCCCGATGCGCGCAGCCGTCCTCACCGAGCTGCACGTCAGCCATCAGGGAAAATAAAAGACGAAGAGTCGAGCCCGCCAGATTGTCTTCTGGCAACGACATCGAGAACATCACCAAGGCCTGCCAGCCCTGCCAGAGGGAACTGCCATCGCTGCCGAAAGAGACGCTGCGCACGCACGAGCAGGCCAGCCGCCCATTCCAACACCTCTGCGCCGACTTCTGTCAACACGCCGGCCAATACTTCCTGGTGGCGGTCGACCCTCTCTCCGGGTGGCTCACAGTCTGCCCGGTCGGCCGACACGCCAGTGCCTCGACGCTCATCAGGGAACTCCGCGGCATCTTCTGCCTGGCCGGAGCCCCGGAAGTCCTCTGGTCCGACAATGGTCCCCAGTTCACCTCAGCCGCCTTCCAGGCCTTCCTGAAAAACTGGGCCGTGCTACACCGCACCTCCTCTCCTCACTACGCCCAGTCCAACGGCCGAGCCGAAGCCGCCGTCAAGTTTGCCGCCAAACTCATCCGCCGCTGCTGGCGTGACGGACACATGAACAGCGACAGCTGGGCGCGGGGAATACTGCAGCACCGAAACACACCTAGCCCCGATGGCAGGTCGCCTGCCCAAATCCTTCTCAACTCACCGGCAAGAGACATGCTACCCGCCCACCGGCGCTCGTTTGTCCCCCAGTGGCAGAGGGCAGCCGACGATGCTGAGCGCGCCGCTGCTGCGCGCCAGGAACGCACCCGGACGGCCTACAACCAGCAAGCCCGTGACCTGCCTGCTCTCCACATCGGAGTCTGATCCGTTAGCCGAGTCCTCCGCTAGGTGGCAGTGCGCCTGCGGGATAAATACAGTCTTCTCTGAGTCGCCGACGCGTGTGGAGCTGGCGGCTACTACGGACTCGAACAATTAAATTATAATTTATTATTATATATATTATTCCATAGATTATTATATTATATATTATATTATATTATTCCAATGAAATTACTTCCAATTCCAAAACTTCTAAACGACAAAACTTCTAATGACAAAACTTTCAAGCGACAAAACTTCCAACCGTCAAAACTTCCAAAGCAAAACCTTCTTCGCGACAAATCTTCCAATGAAATAACTTCCAATCCCAAAACTTCTAAGCGACAAAACTACTAATGGCAATACTTCCAAGCGACAAAACTTCCAAACGTCAAAACTTCCAAGGCAAAAACTTCTTCGCGACAAAACTTCTAATGAAATAACTTCCAATCCCAAAACTTCTAAGCGACACAACTTCTAACCATCAAAACGTCCAAAGCAAAAACTTCTCCGCGACAAAACTTCTAATGCAATATCTTCCAATTCCAAAACTTCTAATACACTGGAGGTTTGTTATCACTGGGGGCACTGGAGGTTTCAAGGGCGGGGAATCCATTGGTGGTGACCAAACCCCCCAAAAATATATATTTTCCAAGATACGGCCTGCCGTATTTTCCCAAGTTCACTGTGCAGGCTTAATTTTGACGACCAATAACTCCGAGACTAAAAAAACGATTTTGATAAACTGTTTCTTCGTTTGGATCAGAATTAGTCGAAGAACAATTTGGCAATCATGGATTTTCGATTTTTTTTTTGTCATGTGATCTCGTGACCTACTTTTTGCCCCGTGACCTTGACCTGTTGGAAACTGAAATTAACATTTTCGTCTGATGACGATTTTAGCTTCATTGATGTCCTTTCGTATACAAAAAAGTGGGGTTCAACCTGTAAAATATATTTTTGAGTCTTGCAATGCTGACATAATACGTTGTTCCGGCACCTGTCCGTCGATAACTTGACATCTACTTGACATTCGCTTTCGAAGCAAAGTTCAGAGTGACTCCTGGCGACGAAACCTCTCGGTTGGTGCCTGTTACACCAACATCAAGTCGCCATATGACCTGCCAGGCAAATACAGCGTAACGTACCCAAACAGCGCATTACAAGGCTTTTAAGTAGTCAAGTAGTTTTTATAGGTCGAACCCAACTTTTTATATTTTTTTTTTATACGAAAGAACATCAAACTGTCGCTTTGAAGTTTTGCCATTAGAAGTTGTGCCGCTTAGAAGTTTTGAGATTCGAAGTCGTTTCATTGGAAGTCGTTTCAAGAAGACAGACGTACGGCTAGAAAATTAGTGAATTAGATGCTAAAGGAAGGATTTTCCGTCAACCACTGACTGGCCATGGCCGTCAATTTGCTTTCCTGACTTTCATTTTCTTGATGTGATGTTAATGATTGATCGTATCCCTACTACGCGGCCAGGTATACCGAAAGACGTCCCCTGTCAACAGACTTGTCAATGATTCATATTTGTCATGAGTCGATTCACAGTGATTCACGGACCATAATGAATGATTCAATCATGATTCAATCACTCAACATTACCATAATGAATGATTCAATCATGATTCAATCACTCAACATTACCATAATGAATGATTCAATCTTGATTCAATCACTCAACATTAAAGGGAAGTGTCGACTCCTTTGTCTAACTCCTTTGATTTTGAATGTGCGACTCTAAGATTTAATGAGCGTGATAGGGAGGTCATGCTCTACCTGTGTGCCAATTTTCATGCACATCAGAATAGTCTGCTGTTTGACCTTAAACATATGATCTGCTCTAACTCCTTTGATTTTAAATGTGCGACTCTAAGATTTTACCAGAATGATCACTAGGTCGTGATCTATCTGTGTACCAATTTTGAAGCCAATCCAAATAGTCCGCGAATGTATTTCCGAATGTGAATGTGAATGTGAGGCAATTGGACACGCGTATTGTTTATTTGTATTATAAAATGATATCTATAATATGTATTATAATTGCAAATTCCAAGTTCCAAAAGAATTAATGACTTTACGTTTCACTTTTTAAGCGAATAGAACATTTATTTTGATTTTGCATTAGGTATTATTTTTTATAAAGCATGATGTGGAATAAAGCGGCGCCGATGCGACAGTGATATTTGGGACATGCGGAGGTCATGCACATGTTTGTTTATTATTTATTTTTGATATGGTATAGCCTAGAAATTAGGAAAAGGTGGGTACTTCTCGATAATTTTTCGTGTGAAAAAGGTGTGCGTGTACTGTGTGGTTTATGAACCAAAGTATGCGTTAGTTACCTTTGCTAAGTATTTAGGTACCTACCCCTAACCCTACCAGTTCCAAGGTATTCACCTAGTTAGGGCTGATTGAACAGTGGCTTTGTGCCCACTGGAGTTGGACACAAAGCCTCGCTTTCTTTACGCATAGATGAATTACAGGCTACAGCTCAGGACACAGAGCTCATATAATTGGCCATTAAGTGCCTGGTTTGTCCACAGGGCACAGATGAATGCTGGACAGCTGGCATATTTTGTGGACAGTTTATGCTGTTCGACCAAAAAAGAATGATTCTTTGAGCAATGAATGATTCAATCAGCATATTTTCTCTGTATGAATGATTCAATCAGTGACTCATAACAGGTTTGCGCATGAGGTGAATCGATTCATGAGTCATTCATTTAAAATAAGAATGATTCAATCAAAAGTAGTCGATTCACATTGAATCATTGACAAGTCTGCCTGTCAATCGCTGCCCGACCCTTTCTCCCCCTCCCGCACGCCGGTCCCGGGCGCCGACCCTTTCTGACGTCACAATAGACCGCGCGCCGAACGCCGCCGAGGCGGCTGGTGACTACCCTATTATACGGCCCTGGCTGCTCCCGAGCAACCGCAGGAGCCGCAGAGAGTAGTCTGTTTATAGCCTTGGTGGAGTCTCTCCTCGCGGATCTGCTCTTTTGTGATTGGCTGACGATTAAGCCCCGCCCCTTTTGGCCGCGGGAGCCGCGGCGGCCGCAGACAAGGCCCTATAACAACGCGCGTCTAAAATGGCGCGCGTCTGGCCGCAGACCCCGTGAACAGGCCTCCGGTAGGTGGTTTGGATATGTTCAGGGGGGTGCCATCCCGGGATTCCCAATGTATCGGCTGCCGAGCAGCTGAACATTACCGAGACGTCACTGGTGCTCTGGTCCAGTCGTGGCCAGCACCGTCGCCGCAGCTGCGCTTTCGAGCGTTCTGCGGTCTTTTGACGGGTGTTGACGAGAGCGACAATTTGAAGTCGTGGCCGTTAGATAAGTAAGTTATGCTGCAACTGCAGACTGGTTATTGATTCACCTTTTTTGGAAGGATTCAATCACGATTCATTTTGGAATATTAATGATTCTGGAAGGGCCTGCGCCACAAGCTATGCTTAGCGCGGGGCCTGACCTCGGAAATCCATCCATTCAAAAACATTCGGACTAAATTTATATAAACAATAAAACAAATCAGTCACCGTTTGATTCATGGATAACCATTTTGAGAAATTATCCTTTCCAATTCAAATAATATTGTTTTGTGTGTATCAAATCACGTTTGACTCACCATTGAAATAGCATTGCCGTTTTTTAATTCAATCCGCCTTGTTTATATGTTTTTTGATAATTCAATCATGATTCATGAATAAAAAAAAAAATCCGGTGGTGAATCGATTCTTCTTTGATTCAAGACATTTTTATTGCACGATTCCAATCGATTCAATCAGAATCGAATCAATAACCAGTCTGGTTGCAAGGCTATATTTGGATATATATATATATATATATATATATATATATATATATATATATATATATATATATATATATATATATATATATATATACACATACATACATACATACATACATACATACATACATACATACATACATACATATACACACACACACACACACATACATACATACATACATACATACATACATACATACATACATACATACATACATACATACATACATACATACATACATGCATGCATCCATGCATACATACATACATACATACATACATACATACATCTATCTATCTATCTATCTATCTATCTATCTATCTATCTATCTATCTATCTATCTATCTATCTATCTATCTATCTATCTATCTATCTATCTATCTATCTATCTATCTATCTATCTATCTATCTATCTATCTATCTATCTATCTATCTATCTATCTATCTATCTATCTATCTATCTATCTATCTATCTATCTATCTATCTATCTATCTATCTATCTATCTATCTATCTATCTATCTATCTATCTATCTATCTATCTATCTATAATAATAATAATAATAACGTTTATTTCGCACCAGCGTTGGTACATATCTTTGCAGCGCACACAATGGGAAGGAGATAGTACACAAGACAGACACAACAAAACACAAGTCATACACTAGCCAGGGTCAATGCCCCTCAGCAACTCATGGTGGTCTTGGTTCCGCTGTGCAACGATCCGATTCAGGTGGGACGCATAAAGGTTGACAATGTCATTTTTTCCTGCTGCTGGGAGGTTAAGGGCCATTAGGTCATACTCCCGTCTAATATGAAGATGCGTTTTTGCTACGATGCCATTATGGCCTATGACACTTACACACAGGGTTTTTATAATACTATTTTCACTAGAATGAAGCCTCTTGTAAAACAAAAGTTGTCTGCTAGCAACTAGCATAGGACAGGGAAGAAGCTTGAGGGACTTACATAGAACATGATTTCTGGTCCACACTGGCATCTTTACTAATTTATTGATACATGAGTGATATGCCACACACAGTTCACGGAAGGCCTTCTTATCCCTGAGTGTGTCCCACAGCTCACAGCCATACATGTTCATACAGAAGGCTTTAAAGAGCTTGATCACAATGTCCTTGTTGGCATGGCCAACCCTAGCACAGATCATATTTGCACTATAATACATCAATCGCTTTACCCTGCGAATGTCCCCTCTGTCACTGATATCGGTGGCCAATATGTGACCCAGATATTTAAATTGATTGACCCAGGCCAGCTTGTGACCATTCAAAGAGATAACTGGGGTCTGTGAACTAGTCAGATGTGAGGATACATGTGGTCGTTGAGGATTGAATAGCATACAGACAGTCTTTTTTACATTGAATTTGATATCCCTTGACAAAGCAAATGTTTCACACGTATTAACTAGCTCTTTCAGACCTGCCCTAGTGGGCGAAAGTAGCACAATGTCGTCGGCATAGGCAAGCACATTTACAGAACATTCACCAATGTGGCATCCTAGCGGTGACATCCGCAAGTTACATATAAGGTCATCAATATACACATTGAACAGCAGGGGCGAGAGGTTGCCACCTTGACGCACACCATTTTCTACAGAGAAGGGATCAGAGGAACTGTTAGCCCATTTCACTCCCATCGTTTGGTTCCTGTACCAGCTCAGTAGAAGTTTCAGGTAGGATGAGGGAGCTCCTCTTTCAGACAGTATCTGAAAGAGCTTTGAATGACAGACTCTAGCAAATGCTTTACTTGCATCAAGAAAGCAGGCATATACTGGACTGCCCAACTTAGTATAGTGATTAATTGTTTCTTTGAGTACATAAGTAGCAAGAGTGGTGGAATGTCCTGTCTTAAACCCAAATTGAGCATCACTTGTAAATAAGAAGGGTTCCAGCCTCTCAATCAGAATGAGTTCTAGTACTTTTGACAGTGTCGTAGAAAGAGCTATAGCCCTGTAATTTGATTTGTCATCTAGCAGACCACCTTTATCCTTAATCAAAGGAACTAGCAATGAATAGACCAGGCCATCAGGCAGATTTGAGTGGTTAATCATGGTATTGAATAGGATCGCAATGATGGAAAGCATGTCAGGTTGCAAATGTAGGAGATGGTCAGTAGACATATGGTCCCACCCTGCAGACTTCCCACTTTTTAGCTTAGCCACTGCACAGCTCACATCCTCTGTAGTAATGGTAGGAGTACAGGGGGATGGGACACTCTTAAGCTGATTTAGCATTGCACAGTCACTGCTGCAGCTATTATCATTGAACAATGCTTGAAAATGGTGCTTCCACATATTTGAAATATTGGTGTTCCCTGTAATGCTACCAAAACTAGGGGGAGGGGGATACTACCGCCCATTTGCTGCTTCACCATGGTCCAGAAGCGATTGGGTTCCTGATTATGCAAAGACATAGCTAGCTTGTTTGCGTTTAGCCTTTTCTGTTTCCTTCTACAACTCCTTAACGCATATTTGAATGACAGTCTAGTCTGCCTCATCTGCAGAGCCACATGACCCTCTTTGGGTGAGCCACATGACCTCCAGTACAGGAATGCCTTTCGGGCCAATTCATGCAACAGTTTTACAGAGTGATTCCATCCAGGAACAGATTTAGGGTGATTATTGTGATGCACCCGCTTTTGCACAATACAGTGAGTCCCACTGAGAGTGATGGCATCTGTTAAAGCTTTATAACAGTTTGATATTTTGGCTAAGTGTGAGCCCTGCTCACAATTTGTACTACACATGGTTCTAAGCTCTCTGATGATTAAGTGGAAAAGTGGGCCTAGCTCCCCATGAATTGAATGATTGTATGCAATCACATCTTGCGCATTTGCAGAGCTCCAGCAAGGTTTTGACAACTTTGGGATAACTGGCTCATGGGACACAAGTACAGTAGGTTGTAAAATAAACTCCATTACTAATGGCATATGGTCAGTAACACTAATATCATAGTTCACAAATATACTTTGGATGGCAGAGTGCAGACTAGGACTGCAAATGCAGTGATCCAGCCATGATATAGACCCATGAGCAGCACTGACAAAAGTGTACGTGTTTCTTGAGGGGCCTATGATATTTAGATCAGATAAGAGGAGGTCATTTTCTGAACAAAATTCTGTGAGTTCAGTAAAGAAGGTTGAACCATGACTGTTGGCATTGAAATCACCAATTATACCAAAGTAGTTTGTTTTTGTACCAATAGCATCAAGTGTGCAAGCAAGCTGTCCAAGATACATGCAGAATTGGTCATGGCTCTCCAAATCTCTATAGTCTGTTGGAAGATACACATTAAGTAATGACACTTTACCCAAATTTGTCAATATGTCAATTTCCATCACCCGTTTGTTTATAGTATTTACTTTTGTACTGGATTGTAATGTCTTCTTCCATAAGATAGCTACACCGCCAAAAGGTCTGCCGTTTAAAAGTGCACTAGAGGAGTCAAAGGCAGAGATTCCTTGACCAAGGAAGTCTTTGTGAATGTTGCTCAATATATGTAATTCAAATTTAGCTAGCCAGGTTTCTTGTAAAAACACTATGTCATGCATGTCACAGATTGAATGCACCTCAGACAATGAGCTTTTCAGGGAGTGACAATTAAAGGAGCAGATTTTGAGCATGTTTGAAGAGGTGAGGGAACACAAACACTACACTACACTAAACACATGACACATTACCCACACTGGCACTGCGTGCTATCTGCTTTAGGGTGCTTACAGGTTTGGCTGCACTCTTAGCCACCTTAGGTTGGTAGTACCTTTTGATGGATACATGGGTAGGCCACTTATCAGGAAGAAGGATCAGGTTAACTTCCTCAGCTGGTACAGTAACCTTAAATCCTTTGTGCCCATAGGTTGAAGCACAGTGATGAATTTCTTCAACACTTGCCTTGCCACTACCACTAAGTAGCCAGTTCACATGCGACTCTACAGCTTCACTGGTAGTGTCCGGGTCAAGCCTCCCAACAAAGAGGTAGGATTTCCTTGGTGGAGCAGCAACACCCCTAAGCAGAGTAGAGGAGTTCATCCCCGTCACCCCCATCTTCCTGCGACTGTTTGGCTTTTTTGCCTTGGCAACTAGTGTGAAGCCATCATCGTCCACAATGCGAGGCTGCTGCTGCACCTGAGTTTTCTCATGCTGCACCTGTTGGCACTGCTGCTGTTGATGTTGGTGCGCCTGTTGTTGCTGCTGGATCTGTTGTGGCTGTTGGGGTACTTCCCCACGTGGCACTGCTTGAGCTGGTTTTGGTGGCAAGGCAGCCACACTGGCCCACTGTGGTGGAGGGGCTTGATTTGTGTGTGAGCCCACACAGGTTTTGGTGGACGTCTCTTGCAGAGATTGCACAGCTTCTTTAAGAGTGCCCATGTCAGCCTGCATCTGGGAGAGCTGGCCTAGAAGGACTGAGATGTTCATATTTTCCGGATTGGTAGGGGGGATGTTGCCTAAGTCAATGGCACAGAACTTGGGCATGGCAGTGCCCTCCCTGTCACAAACCTGGAGTGCTTTCATAATATCTTCACAGTCTGCCCTCTCTTTTGAGCAGGTTCCAGTGTTTTTTCGCTTGATGTGTCGCAAGTCACGGCGGTCACCATGCTCCACAGCGACGACCAACTCCCACAGGAGATCCTTGGCCTCTTGGATTGTATCACCATTGTAGAAATCCACACAGCTCTTGACAAGAGTCTCAAATGGTACAGAGTTGGCCTTGTTCACTGCAAAACACAGTAGTTCATTGTGGATGCAGGGTGGCGAATTTGGCGCACTAGGCGCCATGACGCTGGCTTAGAAATGTAGCCCAAGAAACCAAACACAATCTTGAATTACAGAAATGCGTACTTCATATGAAACACCAACATTCCAGCCACATTTTGACAACAAATTACCCTGACAAATACTAACTAAAGG
>JAXIVJ010019388.1:0-19736 GCA_036785665.1 Chirona hameri | reverse complement strand
CAGAAATGGTGCTTGATTAACGCGTATGACCATCGTAGCTCGAACGCCATAAAGTCAAAATAATAGTCATCGCTATGAAATGGCATCGAGACAAAACTGTGATACTCCTTTCGAACTGCCTCTTGTACATTTTGTCTTCTTGTGAAGCTGTGATAGCATGGCGCGTATAATGGTGTGGCGTAGTCGTGGCGCGCCAAAACACAATCGTGGCGCGCCAAAACAAACACCAGCTGCACGAGGCGTGACGACTTGGTCCCGACTGGCCCAATGGGACGGCCGATTGCAGCCTGCGAGGCCTGGTGTGCTGTGCTGATGGGTGGTGGCAGAAGGGTGTGGCGAGTTAGTCACCAGGACTTCACCAGTCGCAAACTGTCAGGCATATCAGTCTTGTTTTGTATCGTGCATATGCTCGTACTGGCGCTTTTTCGTTCGGCTGCCTTATTTGGTGCGCCCCATGTGGCAGCAATGTGGTCTTGAGCAGCTGTATTGGCAAATGTGCGTGGGTCGTGTGTTCTACGAGACGCAGCGATTGACTGGTAAACGTGTTGCCTTTAAGCTGGCTGTTGCTATGTGGACAAAGCTAGTGAACTGAGTTGACTGGACAAAGCTGGTTCGGTGGGCGGCAGCTAATGGGTATTGTGGTTTATTACGTATGGGGCTGCTCCAGCGCCCTCAACCGGATTAGGTTGAGGCTTAATTTTCTCCACTGGTCGTTCCCGCGCCTCAACTAAAATCGGTTGAGCCTCCACCAGTCTCAACCGGTTGAGCAAAACCTCCACTGCTCGGGGAGCGGTTGAGGTTGGTGGAGGAAAGCATGTCCGAGAAGGTTACCGCGGCTGTCCTCAACTTGTAAGCGTTCGACGTATTCTCTCGTGGGGTGTTGTACCGTTCGAAGCATCGGAGGACGGTGCCCTCGGGCTACTGTCTTCGAATGTGCAAGTTGGCCGTGGCAGCAAGTGATGCTGCTCGTGCAAGTTCTACTTGTTTAGGTCGGCGAGAAGTAGGGCGTATCGTGCGGACGATTCGGAGGTAGGTCCCTGGAGGTAGGTGACAGCGCGCGTCCAGCGTCGGTAAAATTCGCCCATTTGATCTGTCTTGTCGTGAGCAGGGCTTGAGGTGCTAACTGCGAACAGGTCCAGTTTCATCGCGTCAGTTCAGCTTCTGATGTAGAATGGCGAACTCAAGCCATTCTCATCCACCAAGGTGTGCTTCCGTACGCCGCCGAGCTAATTCGCAACAAACATGCGTGGTCCTAAATTTGCGCCAACATCGTTACACTTTCCGCGGAATCTATGCATTTTAGGTGTCATTCGTAATTCGCGATGTATGCCTTAGAAGCAGTGTGTACATAAGAAGCAGGGCGTAGTCCACTGAGTCATCTACTGCAGCGGTAGCCTCTGCGTTTGAAAGCTGCGCTGCCTTCTCTTTATGGCGCTAGAAAGACTGTGAACTGTAATACGATCGAGCTAACCACTGCTGCCGGCATTTCACAACGCGCCCGTGTGGCGTGCGTTGTTGGGCGCTGACGCGGCCCCCAGCTCCGCCCCCTCTCAGGGGGCAGGCTCGGCGAAATGTCGGAGACCTCTCCTGTTCTAGGTGGGCAGAGGTCTGCCGCGCCCCACCCCGCCCCGGCTCTGCCGAGGGAGGCCCAGGCAGGAGGCGTGTCAAAGATGAGAGGTGGGAACAAAGTGGTCAGTGTGAAGGCCCAGGGGCGCCGTGTGGCGGCGGTGATGTTTGAGACGGTGGGTGTAGCGTGTGTCCGAAGTTCGGACTTTGACCGCGTCCGGAGTAGGTAGGTGCGAGCGTCCGGCGTGGTTTTGTTCCGACTCTTCCACCACCGACTGTGCCAGAAGGCAGGTGGGTGACAGGACAGCTGCCGGTCCAACGTCAAGCGGAGGACAGGTAGGCCGGCAGCTGACGGTGGCGACTCTGCGCGGACCAGCCCGACTCGACGCACGGTAGGGCCGCTGACACCCCGGTCCCCGCTGACGCCCCGCCCCTCTTCTCCCCGCTCCTCCAGGTCCGCCGCCGCCGCCGCGCCAGTTCTGAGGCCGACGGTAAGTGCGCCGCCGCCTTCTCCACCGCCGTCTCCGTCTCCGCCGCCGCCGCCGCGGCGTCTCCTCGGCACAACCGCCACCGAGCCGGCGACGCACGAGGTAAGCGGCACGCGATCCGCCGCTCAGCCTCTGGAGAACATCAGCCTGGCCTCGCCGCCTCTCCGCCTCCCCGTCCCCTGGTCGCTGCCCCTGCCGCCAGGGCTGCTAGGGTAGCCCGGGGCCGACAGCAGCACGGTAGGACGGCAGGACGGGGCAGAAGACGACGCCAGGAGCGGCACCGAAGACACGGTAGGAGGAGAAGATCGGGCGTGTGTGCGTGTGGTGGGACGGCCGGCTGCGTCCGGCGAGGGTCTCAGGTCACAGGTCAGGCCAGTTCAAGGTGAGGAGAAGGCAGAGGTCGCCGGACCGCCTTTCTGTCCGGCCACGGACCACGTGGTATTCGACCATCGCGCGTTCGCGAGTTTTAGTTTGTCATTTCGGCCTGGCGACTGTCTCGCAGGTAGGTCCAACGCGCCTGTACGGCGCCCATCTGTCGTGTCCAATGAATCCATCGGCTGCAGCTGCTGTGTGTGCCACGTTCATCACGGTTATTCTCATGTCCAGAATACATATTCCAGACCGCGAATATGCTGCGTTTGGTAGAGTTGTGGCCAGGGATCAGGCGGAGGAAACGAGAGGCGGAGCACAAACATATAAACTGTGTGTGTGTGTGTGTGTGTGTGTGTGTGTGTGTGTGTGTGTGTGTGTGTGTGTGTGTGTGTGTGTGTGTGTGTGTGTGTGTGTGTGTGTGTGTGTGTGTGTGTGTGTGTGTGTGTGTGTGTGTGTGTGTGTGTGTGTGTGTGTGTGTGTGTGTGTGTGTGTGTGTGTGTGTGTGTGTGTGTGTGTGTGTGAGTGTGTGTGTGTGTGTGTGTGTGTGTGTGTGTGTGTGTGTGTGTGTGTGTGTGTGTGTGTGTGTGTGTGTGTGTGTGTGTGTGTGTGTGTGTGTGTGTGTGTGTGTGTGTGTGTGTGTGTGTGTGTGTGTGTGTGTGTGTGTGTGTGTGTGTGTGTGTGTGTGTGTGTGTGTGTGTGTGTGTGTGTGTGTGTGTGTGTGTGTGTGTGTGTGTGTGTGTGTGTGTGTGTGTGTGTGTGTGTGTGTGTGTGTGTGTGTGTGTGTGTGTGTGTGTGTGTGCTGTGTGGTGGTGGCTGTGCGTGCGTGCTGTGCGTGCGTGCGTGCGTGCGTGCGTGCGTGCGTGCGTGCGTGCGTGCGTGCGTGCGTGCGTGCGTGCGTGCGTGCGTGCGTGCGTGCGTGCGTGCGTGCGTGCGTGCGTGCGTGCGTGCGTGCGTGCGTGCGTGCGTGCGTGTGCGTGCGTGCGTGCGTGCGTGCGTGCGTGCGTGCGTGCGTGCGTGCGTGCGTGCGTGCGTGCGTGCGTGCGTGCGTGCGTGCGTGCGTGCGTGCGTGCGTGCGTGCGTGCGTGCGTGCGTGCGTGCGTGCGTGCGTGCGTGCGTGCGTGCGTGCTGTGCGTGCGTGCGTGCGTGCGTGCGTGCGTGCGTGCGTGCGTGCGTGCGTGCGTGCGTGCGTGCGCGTGCGTGCGTGCGTGCGTGCGTGCGTGCGTGCGTGCGTGCGTGCGTGCGTGCGTGCGTGCGTGCGTGCGTGCGTGCGTGCGTGCGTGCGTGCGTGCGTGCGTGCGTGCGTGCGTGCGTGCGTGCGTGCGTGCGTGTGCGTGCGTGCGTCGTGCGTGCGTGCGTGCGTGCGTGCGTGCGTGCGTGCGTGCGTGCGTCTGTCTGTCTGTCTGTCTGTCTGTCTGTCTGTCTGTCTGTCTGTCTGTCTGTCTGTCTGTCTGTCTGTCTGTTGTCTGTCTGTCTGTCTGTCTGTGTGTCTGTCTGTGTCTGTCTGTGTCTGTCTGTGTCTGTCTGTGTCTGTCTGTGTCTGTCTGTGTCTGTCTGTGTCTGTCTGTGTCTGTCTGTGTCTGTCTGTGTCTGTCTGTGTCTGTCTGTGTCTGTCTGTGTCTGTCTGTGTCTGTCTGTGTCTGTCTGTGTCTGTCTGTGTCTGTGTCTGTGTCTGTCTGTGTCTGTCTGTGTCTGTCTGTGTCTGTCTGTGTCTGTCTGTGTCTGTCTGTGTCTGTCTGTGTCTGTCTGTGTCTGTCTGTGTCTGTCTGTGTCTGTGTGTGTCTGTGTGTCTGTGTGTCTGTGTGTCTGTGTGTGAGAGAGAGAGAGAGAGGAGAGAGAGAGAGAGAGAGAGAGAGAGAGAGAGAGAGAGAGAGAGAGAGAGAGAGAGAGAGAGAGAGTGTGAACGGGAAAACGAGAGGCATAGAGGACAGACACGAATGGAAGGTAAACACGAAAGGGAAATAGGACATGCATGAATGGGACGTTGTGCCTTACTCGCGTTAAGAGCGGGTCACGTCCCGGGGATCAATGCCAGTGGGTGTGATACCGTATCTATCACTATCACTAATCGGGCCTGCCATTGTTCGTCTCACTGCGTCCTCACGATCGTTATTTGTTGTCATTGAAACAGGGCAAAACTGCGATGATGTCTTGAGCATTATTGCCTTATGTTTTGACGAAAATGTCCGTGCTAAATTACCAGAATGATTAGAAAATATAGGATGAACGGGACCTACACACTTTGATCGCCTATACCTGGCACCTTTATGAGTGGATAATCGTTTCCAAAGTTGGGGCGTTTCAGGACAGATCGACCAGTGCCTTACACCCTCATATTTCAAAAACATCTAAGATTGGGTCTATAGAGGATAGTCTTAGGCCCTGAAGACGGCTGTGCAAATATTTTTGCCTCGCCGAGCAACGGTCACCGAGTTATAGCCTCCGGCAATTTGGAGAGGTCACGCTGCAGACCTTTCTTTTAAAGATCATAACTTGCAGTGAGACGACCGGAAACCTTAAAAGTGATAAATCACTGAACTCGCAATGATGTAGGGAAACTTTGGCTATCTCAAAATTTCTGTTTGATATGATTTTATTTTGTGACCTAGTGACCTTTTCCTAAAGGAAAAGGTCCTTGGAACCTTGGAAAACCTTGGAAATTTTTTACCCAACACGATTTGATTATATTTTTTAATACAATTTTTTTTTATATTGTCAAAAATGGCCTTATATCGCGCCGATTCAGGACAGAAGGCCGTAAATTTGTATTGTTTATCAAAACTATATGCATACTCTCTGAGTCAGAGTCCTGACGTCACGCGAATGTAAACAATGGTTCAGCCAATCATATTTGAAAGTAGTCTCTTAAAGATAGACTCGCATTGGAGATGTGCCAACCGGCGGCCGGCGATCGCTTGCTAGCACCAGCTGCAAGCTGATTGGCTGATGGTATAGCCTCTGCCCGGGCTAAAACCAGTACAACATTCTTTCGCCAACACCGCATTCTTTCGCCAAAAACTCAAATATATTCGGCTGGAGAGTCTTCAGTCGAGAAAACTTGCAGATAGGGGTTTCCCAACATGGGCTACAAAACTGCTATCTCAGTTTAAAACTAATGTTGAAGGTGAACTATTTCCTTTAAGTGATCTACCTTTTCCCAGTCGAAACCTGTATTTTTGACTTAAAGCCAGCTTGATTTTGATCAATTACCTTTCGATCGAAAACAAATAAAAAAGTGGATATAGCCTATTAAACGCCCCCTTTCAGCATCGCAAAAACCCGTATAGGTGGCGCTGCGAACGTTACCCATGTATATCTCTGGACTGGGTAAAGATATCGAGGTGCGGTTAACGCCAGTGGATTGAATAGGTGATTCTGATCAAGAAATAGTTGTATGATTTTGTTACCCGAGGTCAAGGTCATAATTTGGGTCAAACTTGTAAATAATTTCCGTTTGCTGCACGTGCGGGACTTTTGTGAGTATTTTCGGGGTATTACACCGAGTTTAGAAAAGGACAAATCGAGAAGGCCATTTTGAGATGCACCAAAGCTATCGGGAGGGGGGGGGGGTGTGCAAACAGGTCGAAAATTTCCAAACTTGATCGGAAGTCACTTTGTCACCCTTTGGTCGATCGATCTGGTTGCTCAGTAGTCGGTACTGGATTCTTTGATCATGAAACACATTTTGAAGCGCATCTCATTGCGTTTTGAGCATCAGTGAATACTCACTTATACTCATTTATTCCCCCTGGCATTTTGCATGAATGGAACCATGCACACATGTGAACATGTGAACAGAAACAGAACGGGCTGTCCCAGGGCAGACTGAGTTTTCCAGTCTATGAACGTAGTCTTGAGGAAAATATGTAGGCATGCGCAAACGATTTGGATGACGAGGGCGATTTTGAGACCAAAACACGCTTTAAACACTGGGTTAGTACCGATCGCTGCACGCTAGTAGACATGGTTGAGTCGCGTGAGGATTTCCTGGAAAGTTTTAGCCGCCAGTCAGCATGGTGCACGATTTTTTTAGACGCCTCATTCCCGAAGTACCGAAACTGATGCCGGTACTGAGCAAAATGCACTGTTTTTTTTTTCTGACGGCTGTGCAGCTCAGTACAAAAGCAAGTATAATTTAATTCACATCGCACATCACTGCGGACTTCGGAATCACATGCGAATGGAACTTCTTCGCCACATCCCGCGGCAAGAGTGCATGTGATGGCATTGGTGGCACGCTGAAAAGAGCGGCGGCGACAGAGTCTCAGGCGTCCGTATACTGGCCAAATTCTGTCGGCTAGTATCACTGGCGGATCTAGGGGTTTGAGAATGGGGTGGGGCTAAAATTTCGCTCCGCTTCATCAGCGAAAAGTTGTTGACCGGGGGGGGGGGGGATGGAGTCGAGTCGTCAACGCAAAAAGTCGTTGAGCGGGGGGGGGGGGGGTGTCGGGTCCTCAAAGCGAAAATCATTGACCGGAGGGGATGTTTTCTTCTTCCTAATTATCACTTCTTGCAACCAATGCACGCGGGGCGGGGAACATCCTTGTATTGAATGCCCGCCATGTTCCTGTGGGCGGCATTTGCCCCTAATGCCCCCATGCATGGGGGCATTAGGGGCAAGGGGTGCATGCACTGGCGGATTCAGGGGATCCCCCTGGATCCCCTGGATCCCTGCACCCCCTGGATCCGCCAGTGGTAAACAACAGACAACCCCAATTTTACCTCTTCTGTTGCTTTCAAACATTTGTGAAGCCGAGTTCATGCTGAGTCTGATCTTGACTAGTTGGAAATGCTGAAAATTGTGAGACCTCTACCCATAGCACCCATAAAATGCACCGGGATAGGTACCTAAGCATGATGCAAAATGTGTGTCAGATTTAAAATTGGTACCTGAAAATTCTTGAGTCTGGATATAACCTGAGGCCAAAGTAGCCATCTCAAGCTATAGTAATTTAAATTGGCCTTGACAATGAAAAATATTAACTTTACCTACACATTCACAAAGTGTGAATTTTATTTGGCTACATGTTTACAGGGAAAAGGAAAACAACGATACTCAAGTCCCAGTCACAATTCCTCAAATACTGTCAAAATGAGTTCCACGCACGCTATTCAGCGCTATAAACTTTGGCGCCAAAACGCGACGTTTTTGAACTTACATTGGTTGTAGGAATCGCTCCAGATCGAAAATAGCGCCAGACGCGCCACGCATATTTGGAAATTTATTTATTTATTTTTATTTATTCGTTCTATCACCAACAGAGAATGCCTCCACTTACAGGTGAAGTCAAATACAATATAAACATAAGTTAGTTGCTTGGTCAGATATACATATAAAAATAAGTTAGTCACTTGGTCACAATATCACAGTTGGCTTACATACTTGATGACGATGCGTTTAAAAGCACAGAACGTGTCATTAAAAACGTCAGCATGGTTTGTGCAATTTAAAAAGGCGTTCGCCACACGCGGCAAACGACAAAACATTCCCGACTGCACAGTGATCACACGCGCGCGAGGTTCACCGAACAGTTTGTTGGCGCGAGTAGACCGAGTAGGGGCGTGTAAAGCAAAACTGGAAAGTAGATCCGCGCAGTCGATTTTTTGCCGGAAAATGTTTCGGATAAAGAGAATGTCGTGCTGCGTTCGACGGGAATTGAGAGAGGGAAGCGTGAAATGATGCAGCAAATTTTCGTACGAGAGGGAGGGTGCGTGTCCGAATGAAGTGTGACTGAGTAGCCACATGAGGAATTTGTGCTGAACTCGGTCTACTCGCGCCGTGTGGGTTTTGGCCGCCCCCGTCCAGATCACACTACCGTACTCCAGGATAGACCGTACGTTGGCGAAGTACGCGGTTAACAAAGCTGATCTGCGGAACTTCCCTGGTCTAATACCGGTCTGGAAAGATCGCATGAGAAGACCGAGGGCTCGGTTAGCCCGTTTCACTGCGTGGTCAACATGCCGGGCAAACGTCAGTTTGCTGTCAATAATAATGCCAAGGTCACGGATCCGGTCGACATGCTCTAAAACAGTACCTCCTATGCTATATGCGATCTGGACAGGTGCGCGTCTCAGGGTCACAGTGAACGACTGGCACTTTGACGGGTTAAGCGTGAGACCCCAGCAGGCGGACCAAGCCGTGAGGCGGTCGACGTCGCGCTGCAGCTCCTGACAGTCGGAAGGGGATGTAATCCTACGGAAATTTTTTACGTCGTCAGCGTACATAAGGCAGCTTGAACTGATGGAGGCCGGAAGATCATTAATGAAAAGTGAAAAGAGAAGCGGGGCTAGGAGGGATCCTTCAGGCACCCCAGATACCACCGGTTGCCAGTTCGGCGAGGTTTTGCCGTTCACTATAACTCTTTGGCGTCTATCGGACAGATACGAGACAATCCATTTTAATGCAAAGTCGCGCACGTGAAACGACTGTTTGAGCTTGTGAATGAGTAGCGTATGATTAACGCTTTGAAAAGCGGCCGAATAGTCTGTATATATGGCATCTGTCTGACATCCGGCCGATATGGCCTCCCATGCTGAACGTAAGTAAACGGCGAGGTTCGTCATACATGAGCGTCGAGGCATAAAGCCGTGCTGCTCCGCAGTTATGGCGGGGGACACATGTCTGAACAACTGATCATACACTACACGCTCCAGTACCTTGCCAAACAATGGGAGCAATGACACCGACCTATAATTGGATGGAAGCTTCTTGTCACCTTTTTTTTAAAATGTGGAATACAAAGTCAAGACCCTTCATACTTAGGGACAGTGGCATACCGAGTATCAGGTCATGTAGGTCATGACCTGGTCCTTTGGACCCGAGGCGCCCATATGCAAAGCTGGCGCCACTCCGATCAGTCACGACGCCCCTCTGGCCAGTGACGGCGCCCCCGGCCAGTGAGGGCGTCCTCTGCCATAGACGGCGCCTCTCCGGCCCGTGACAGCGCCCCTCCGGGCAGTGACGGCGCCCCCTCTGGCGAGTGACGACTCCTCTCCGACTAGTGACTGCGCCCCTCCGGCGAATGACCGCGCCCCTCCGACTAGTGACTGCCTCTCTTCGGCGAGTGACGGCGCCCCTCCGGTCAGTGACTCTCCTTCCGCACGGTACGAAAGGAGAGGCGCCCCCCCCCCCCTGCAAAATTTCGCCAATATTGGTGGCGCCCCTGTCGATCGGGTGGCGCCCCTCAAGGCAATGACCTTGTCCATTGTTAATTTATGCGTACGCCACTGCTTAGGGAGCCATAAGTCAGTCAACACTCAAGATATTGCTTTGACATTTAGTTGGGGGCATCGTCCATACTTGGTTCTCCATTATATATTCCTAGTTTTTCATATGATTTGATATTGTATATGATTTTATGAAGGACAAATATTGGAGAGAAAAAATCCACAAAATCAAAATTTCCAAACATATTGAAAAACCGGAATATGTATTGGAGAACGAAGTAGGTATAGACAATACCCAATCCGAATTTAGACATAAAGACATAAAAGACATAAAAGAAAAGTGCAACAAAGAGCCTCTTGGGCCCATCCGAGGTTGCACCCCCCCCCCCCCCCCCATCCCCCCCCCTCCACCAGTCTCGCCCCTTCAAATCACCTTACTCTACCTGCATAAAAGAAGGCTAATCCCACGAGTATTTATGAACTAATCCCTTCTCTGTAAAGTATTTATCTAATCTAATTTTGAAGGAAGAAAAGTTCCAGATAAGGATTTCTCAACACGGGCTACAAAACTGCTATTTCAGTTCAAAACCCATGTTGAAGGTGAACTATTTCCTTTAAAGGGAAATAATGACCTTTTGATTTTGTTAGCAACAATTTCTTAGGCTACCGTTATGTTTTTAAAATTATTGTATTTAAATTTAAGAATAAATTATTCCCAAATTCAAAGTTGTAAGTTTGGAAAAAATACAAAACAAGTACCTTGTGTACTTCATGAAGGTCATTGACAAATTCGTCCTTCCCTACCATTGTTAACATCGAGTGCGGCATTTGTGGAGGCTCTGTGACATTTCCGATCAAACTGAGCGCTGCTCGGACACCCGCTAGTAGCGCTTTCGTTCTCCATGGCAACCAGGCGTCAGCCAATCAAAAGCCAGAAAGGGAATACATTCTGGCTTTTCATTGGCTCACGCCTGGTTGCCATGGAGAACGAAAGCGCTACTAGCGTGCGTTCGAGCAGCACTCTGATCCGCGAAGCAATCCGTGAAGCATCCGTGATGCATGACTGACTATCAGTATAAGTCATGAATAACAACAACATGCAAACTATACCAACTCGAATAAAATAAGAGCGGAATGAATTGAACCCCAGGCAAGCTAGTATTCGCAAAGCACTCGGCACTGCGCCACAATAGCAAAAGGTGAGGGAAATGCATATTGGATACAATATTATTACGTCACAAGTTTCTGAAGTGTCAACTACTATGAAATACAGTGATAAAATACCTTTAATAATGATTAACAAGAAAATTCAAACTTAAAAACAATAATTTGAATAAGTCTTTAATTAGCTTTCAACTCGAAATCAGATATATTTTGCAATGCTACACAAGAATGGCACCAGTGACGTCATTAACAAAGCCTGCTACGGGACTTGGGTATACTAATCGGGAACAACTCGCCAAGTGCGCCGAGATGGTTAAGTGCGCCGAGAAGCATGACAATGACTTCGTAAACAAATCGCCGACGCTAAATAGGTCGCCGTCGATGTGCATCGATGAGCTTCTGATTTAATTGCCAGTTTTGTGTTATTGTTCGTTAGTTTGTTTGGGAAAAATTATTATTTTTCATGATAAAATAAAGCATAGTGTTATATACAGCCACATACAAACTATACACAACAACTAATGTTGAAAACAAATGAATCGATTTGCAAAAATTGAGGGTCGCAACCACTAACTATGCCGCGTTGATGTGCATCGATGAGCTTCCGATTTTATTGCCACTTTTTCAATCGCTGTTAGTTTTAGAAGATCGCCGGGCATATAATCACAACAAGCAGAACGCACAATATATTTTCCACTCCATTGCGTAAAAAAACAATACGGGAAAAGCCCGCAGTTTGATGAGGACCAAAAGTACTTGACAAAAGGTCAGAAATAGTGCAAGTACCGGTCGTTAAAAGTGTGGAACGCTGATCAACTTTAACTTGAAATATCTTTCGGTAGGAAAGTTTTCATGCAAAATGTGATGAATTTACAATATATTTTGATCTCGTCTGGCGATTTCAAGTGCTAGCTCCATTTTAGTGGAAAAAGGTCATTATTTCCCTTTAAAGGAAATAGTTCACCTTCGGAAAATTTTCAGAGCACGATTTTATTATATTTTTAATACAGTTTCTTTTTTTCTTTTCAAAAATGGTCCTACATCGCGCCAATTCAGGACAGAAGGTCGTAAATTATTAATGTTATGGTGTGCGTTATTGGTCTGCGCATGCTCAGACCAGTGCTGGCACTCTCAGACGGTACGGTATATCATGTATGCGCTGCATTCCTTCGCCAAGAAGTCAAATGTCTTCGGCTGGAGAGTCTTTTCAGCCAAGAAAAGTTGCAGATAAGGATTTCTCAACACGGGCTAAAAAACTGCTATTTCAGTTCAAAATCCCATGTTGAAGGTGAACTATTTCCTTTAATAGGCTATATATCCACTTTTTTCGATCGAAAGGTAATTGATAAAACTCAATTCGGCTGTGAGTCAAAAATAAAGGTTTCAACTGGGACAAAGGTATGTCACGTAAAAAAGGTCACAAGGTCACAAAATAAAAAAATCACAAATCGAAAATTTTGATATAGCCAAAAGTTTCCCTGCATCATTGCGAGTTCAGTAATATATCGCTTTTAAGGTTTCCGGTCGTCTCACTACAAGTTATGATCCATCAAAGAATGGTCTGCAGCGTGACCTCTCGAAATTGCCGGAGGCTATAACTCGGTGACCGTTGTTCGGCGAGGCAAAATATTTGCACAGCCGTCTTCAGGGCCTACGACAACCCTATAGATCCAATCTTAGATTAATCTGAGAGATGAGGGTGTAAAATCGACCCTCCGACTGGTCGATCTGTCCTGGAACGCCCCAGTTGGTGTGGCCAAAGGGTTTTATATTGCTATTTTGGCTATTTTGTCATAAGTCCTGTTTACATAGCACTAAAAAAATTCACTAAATTTCAGATAAGTTCTGTGTAACGAGACTCTTCAGCTTTTTATCTAGAAATTCTCTATACACAAAAGGCTTGCTTTAGAAGTCCAAAAGCTATTCCCCAACAGGCAGGATAGTATGCAGAAGAACCATTCCATATTGCATTTCTTACATTTTCTAATCAACACCAAAAAAAGAACACTCCCTAATTGAAAGAAACTTCTTTGAATACAATTATTTTCTGAGTGTACCGATATTTGTCTGGATGTTCGGTGTTTCGTTCCCGTATTATCCCCAGAATATGCCTGCATATCTTTAAAAATGGCAGCGTAACGCAAAGAACGATTGGCTGCCAAATGTTTTTCCGATGTCATACGCTCCCTTCTACATGAAAATTCTGTTATATTTCGCATGCTCTCGACTAATCAGCTCTCAGTGCATCAGAAGAACACTGTAGGCAAAATCGGCGCACTTTTATCATTACAAATTTAGTAGAGCTTTGTGCAAGGCTATATGACAAGGCGTTGTGTGCCCTTTTTAATGGTTTATTAATTAATTATTTATACAAGTGCGTGTTTCTTATTGTGGGAAAATTCGAAGTCTCAAGGTAAGCGATATATGTACATCATGAAGAGGTGAAGGAGCATGATTCATGTTCATAAACTTGTATATACCTACAGGCCAGGTGTTTCATATATTTGTTTAATGGAAATGGTTGCTTGATTGTGGTTCTATAAAAAAAGGTAAATATTTTACAAAGACAGCAGAAGTAAGAATCAGAGTTATTAATTTATGTATTTTTTCCTGAAATTAATGTATTAACCAGCTAGATAAACACTGATTCCAATCAGTGTAAGTGGGCAGTGAAGTTACATTTAATGAGTACATTACATTTAATGCCTAAGGCTGTACGCTATACGCTGTTCCTGTCCATGTCCCTGAATATTGTATTAATCTTTATTTTGCTATTTTGTTTGCAGAAGATGCTCTGGAAACTGTCACCCTTGTTGAAGGGATGGGAGCGCAATCTGCATTGAGGTGACCAGACGCCAAACCACCTACATTAGCGCCACATTGTGCCACGTTTGTGCGATTTGTCAATAAAGCTGACTGAAATCAATAAAGCTGTTTTACTGTTGGTAATGCATTATGGTCACCATGCGATGGGCTGTTCGGCAGATTGAGATATGGTGGCAAGGTTTGAGTTGTGATAAGATCAGGCAAATAGACTCCGTACCATTTGGTATAGGTGTATCTCGGTCGGGCAGAAACTCAACCAATTCCAAAACTGAAGACAAGAGGTTTTCACTTTTCGCCATAACTGTATGTATTAGTACTCCCACAAATCATCCACCATTGCATGGAGGACCAAGAATCACAATAATATATATCCTCAACACCAATCAACTTAGCTACACACATAGATACTAAAAAATAGGTTCCAGCATTTGGGTGAATCTTCTCAATAGTTCCACTGTTGTGAAATTACAAGCGAACTCTTCTCTCGTCTTTCTTGAAATATAAACGCACAATCACAAACGGTCAAATCAAACACACACACTAGCTCTGACTATTTTGTACGATGCCAGTATTTCAGCGATAGGTTTGTCTACCACTTAAAGGAAATAGTTCACCTTCAACATTAGTTTTAAACTGAGATAGCAGTTTTATAGCCCGTATTGGGAAACCCCTATCTGCAAGTTTTCTTGACTGAAAAGACTCCAGCCGAATATATTTGAGTTTTTGGCGAAGGAATGCGGTGCTGGCGAAAGGATGTTGTACTGGTTTTAGCCCGGGGAGAGGCTATACCCACTGGCGGATCCAGGGGGGGGAGGGGGCCAATCCGGCCATGCCCCCCCCCAAAAGCCTGGAAGGGGGGGGGCAACATGTCTTTTGCCCCCCCCCCAAAAAAAAAAAAAAAAAAAAAAATATATAAATAACTGTAATATGAGCCTCACCGCATATAAAAAAAACAATAAAATTCCGTGTTCTGTGAAATTTTAAGAAAAAAAAAATGAACACGTTCATAAATAATGATTTCGTCGTCGACGAAGGAATAACTAGACCCACGACCAAGGGCGGATCCAGGGGGGGGGGGCGAACGGGGCCATGCCCCCCCCCCAAGCCTGTTTAAGGGGGGGGGGGGCAAACTATGTTTTGCCCCCCCCCCCCCCCAAGACGTGAAATTTAATGCATGTTATATTTGCGTTTTTAGAACGGTACTGGGCATCCCAAAATTGCAGCAGTCAAAATCAAGCTAGCCTCAGTCAAAAACTGAAAAATTTCGTGCCGCTTCGCGGCATGACACAAGTTTCGCAATTGCATATACAAATTTGGAAAATTAATTCCATTAAGTGTCTTGCAGAGGCTCTCCTTGGCGGTAATTGCTGGCCCCAGGGCCAACTCTTTTCATAAAATATTATCTTTAAAGCGGGCTACATGTTTAGCTTGTCTGCCGAGTTCCGAAAAAGGCGACGCGAACGCAAAGACGCGGACTTCGGCAACCGGAAGCTGTTTCAGCGGTGCCCAACTTGTTGGCCCGAAGAGCTAATAGTGGGGACCAGGCCAGGACTATCTCCCCAAGCCATCTCCCCCAGGCTCCTCCAGATCCACAGGGACCATTTATGCGCAGAAATGTCGGTCTGCCTCTTGCTACTTTGAAACCATTTGCACTGTTACCAGTTGTTTGTTACAGTTCGGTACATAGATATGTATACAGACTACAGTTATTATTATCATATGTACTATTGAGCGCAGACTGCCACCGGCCATCGTGATTTACTATCCGAGGCTAATGTATATGAAAAACTACCTTCATTTCAACATTTTGCATCATACCGAGATGTGCAACCAGGAAAAGGGGTTACCTGAGGCTTGGCTCCACTCACGGTCTGGTTCCAATATTAAAAATGCGTTTTCCACGACCTAAAATTAAAATGTTCACGCCGCTTCGCGGCGTCACATCAGTGGCCATCGTCATAACGAAGCCATCGTCATCGTCTTCGTTTCGTCGTAACGCTGAATTGAAAAAATAACATTTTTAGCTTATTATCCTCTACAAGGCTAAGAAGCTAAAAATGCCTATGTTTCTGGGTTTTATCAGGCAAGCCCGAGCAAAAAAAAAAAATCGCGCCGCTTCGCGGCGCTAAATAACAAGTACCTACTATAACATGCAAATCCACATTAGAAATGTTGCAAAGGCTTAAATACACGCATAGCAAATTGGGGTACATTTTTTTGTCGTCATTTCAGCCGACCCCCCCACTCAAAAATTATCGGCGACGCCCCTGGGTACAGCTGACAATTGACATAGTTTTTATCAGTGTAAGGCAATGTCGGAACAAACAAACTGCAAGCTGACATCTTTCCTTTTTCGATATCCCAAAAGGTCGAAAACCTAAACAAAAGGGGGAAAAAAATCGAAATCGTGTCGTTGCAAAATAAAGAGGCCCAAATCCGGGAAGAAATTCGAAATTGGGGTAGGTAAGGTTCGCTAAAAAAACGGTTTGCCCCCCCCCCCCAAAACGGCCGGCTGGATCCGCCCTTGGCTATACCATCAGCCAATCAGCTTGCAGCTGGTGCTAGCAAGCGAACGCCGGCCGCCGGTTGGCACATCTCCAATGCGAGTCTATCTTTAAGAGACTACTTTCGAATCTGATTGGCTGCACCATTTTTTACATTCGCGTGACGTCAGGACTCTGACTCCGAGAGTATGCATATAGTTTTGATAAACAATACAAATTTACGGCCTTCTGTCCTGAATCGGCGCGATATAAGGCCATTTTTGACACTATAAAAAGAAATTGTATGAAAAAATATAATCAAATCGTGTAGGGTAGAAATTTTCCAAGGTGAACTATTTCCTTTAAAACATACAAATTCAGACAGAAACTCGCTACTCCTATACGGCCTGGACTCGCTACGACAGAAAGCCGAGGTTGTGCTAGCACTATCAACTGGAGTTGTTGCAGCAATTGGCCGCCAGGGACCGCTAGTGAGCCAGGGAGTGATGACGTCGCAAGCAAATGGTACCTGTTAAATATTTACACTAAATGTGTATTTATTTATTTATAAATAAATATTTGGCATTACTATTTGCTTGCAACGTCATAACACCCTGCCTCACTAGCGGTCTCTGGCGACCAACTGCTGCAACAACTCCAGCTGATAGTGCTAGCCCGAGGACGTTGTGCTACGAGGGCGTATGAGTTCATAAGGAAGTTGATTTGCCATAGATTATATTTGTCGTCCGTGGATACGCATCACTCTTTAACCCGCGACTTACTGGGGGTTATTTTTTGCCCCCCTCCCGTTATTTTGCAATAACTCCTAAACCAACACAAGTATCGTCACCGAACTAGCAGTATCTTCTCTCATATCAATTTTTCACATGTTGGTCAAAGGAAAAAGATGAGGTTATGATAGGTCAACCGGGAATGACGTCAGAGTGACGTCATATTATTCGATTTTTGTTGACAAATAATGGTTCGCGGAAAACGCTGCCAAAGGTACAATATTTGAGATAAATGCAATTGCCTTAAAGCAAATTACTGGCAATAGACCGGGCTATCAAACAGCTATCTCGGATTTTTGAGTATTTTTAATTCAAAATTTTGAGAAATCTAAAAACATTTTTGTTTTGTTTTTACATTTTTTTAAAATCAGAATTATCCCAAAACCGGAATATATGTGATTGAGACGTGTCGGTGAATATGTGTACCAATTTGTAAGTCGATATCTTCAAAAATGACTGACTTATGACCTTTAAATGAAACAAATCGACCACCTCTCACAGCATTACTATGCATAAAAAATGCATTTCCGTTTTTGATTTTCACTTCGATTCTTATGGAACAAACAATGTTCTAAGGTCATTTTTCGCGTTCTAGACGACAAACAAACCCATAAACGTGTGTTACAACGCCTAATGACCGTAATCTGCAGTTTTACCTCGTGACCTCGGATGACCTTGACCTGACCCAAGGTCATAAATAGCTTAGAATGGTACTTATAAGTGTCAGACACACGAATCATACCGATTTATCGACTGCTTATGCGTTTAATATAGCAATTTTGCGCAACAATTCCATCCATCGAGACCTTTTGACACGGTCAAACATTTTGTACTTCACCTAACCTGTGACGTCATCGGGGACCCCGAGGTCAACAATATTATGTTTCCCGTGATAAATTTCCAAGGGCTATCGGATGCCGCTTGCATTTTTACAATCGGTCCAGTAGTTCCGGATATCCGAGGGGGGGGGGGGGGCAAAAAATAGCTCCCCCGGTAAGTAGCGTTATGGAATATACCCCAGTAACTCGCGGGTTAAACCTAGGGAAATTCTACAAAAAGTCTCGTTGCACACAACTTATCTGAAATTTAGTGGAATTTTCTTAGTGCGATGTACACAGGACTATAGCCTGACAAGATGCTCAATACATTACATTACACAAAATGAAATGTTTGTGTGGCTCTGCCACACCAATGTAAAAGTTGGTGTGGCATTGGCCACACCTGCCATACTACATTCTCCATCCATGGGTACCTTTTGTAACTGGGTGCACCAAAGGGATTTCCTCTCATGCGAAATTATATATTTTTGAAAAACGGCTTCCACTGATGTTCAAACTCTTAATTTAAACTGTCAACGTTATGTACTGCGATGAGAGATCAGTTTTGGAAGATTAAAGGAAATAGTTCACCTTGGAACATTTTTTCCAAACACGATTTGATTATATTTTGAAATACAATTTATTTTTATATCGTCAAAAATGGCCATACATCGCGCCGATTCAGGACAGAAGGCCGTACATTATTAATGTTATCCAAATTAATTATGCATACTCTCTGAGTCAAAGTCCTGACGTCACGCGAATGAAGAAAAAAATGGCTCAGCCAATCAGATTCGAAAGTAGTCGCGTAAGGAAGATTCGCATTAGGAAGTGCCAACCGGCGGCCGGCCGGCGATTCGCTTGCTAGCACCAGCTGCAAGCTGATTGGCTGACTGTATAGCCTCTGCCCAGGTATCGTCAGCAACGCATTCTTTCGTCAGCACCGCATTCCTTCGCCAAAAAATCAAATATATTCGGCTGGAGTCTTTTCAGTCAAGAAAACTTGCAGATAGGGGTTTCCCAACGCGAGCTACAACACTGCTATCTCAGTTCAAAACCCATGATGAAGGTGAACTATTTCCTTTTACTTCTAAAGAAATGATTTGGTGATTGTTTTAACCAATATGATAGTCGTATCAGACAGGATTCAGGGTGCCGAGGGTGGGAAGGTACGGCAATGTTGGTAATTCCGTTCCGATCGATCTCTTTAGAATCGAGTTGTGGCACTGGTTTTTGCCTAGTGATTTCGAAATTTGAACCATGTTCAAGTTGGCGGCTATTGGATATAAACAATGACATCACAGATCTCAGCAGCGGTAGAGGCTGTGCCGGCCGCGAAGCAAAGTCGTGTCACGAGGACATTTCGTATACCGACATCTGGACATCTCGTATAGAGACCCGACATATGCCAAACACAATGCACTCCTTATCCTCGGACCTCTCGACATCTCTCCTGAGCCATTCCTTCGGTCTTGCACTGTTACCCACCACAGTGTCGCGGCGACACCTTCCATGCTATCAGGGCGACGACCACAGTGTCGCGGCGACACCTTCCATGTTATCAGGGCGACGACCACAGTGTCGCGGCGAGTTCTTCCATGCTATCAGGGCGACGACCACAGTGTCGCGGCGACACCTTCCATGTTATCAGGGCGACGACCACAGTGTCGCGGCGACACCTTCCATGTTATCAGGGCGGCGACCACGGTATCGCGGCGACACCTTCCATGTTATCAGGGCGACGACCACAGTGTCGCGGCGACACCTTCCATGTTACCAGGGCGACGACCACAGTGTCGCGGCGACACCTTCCATGTTATCAGGACGACGACCACAGTGTCGCGGCGACACCTTCCATGTTATCAGGACGACGACCACAGTGTCGCGGCGACACCTTCCATGTTATCAGGGCGACGACCATAGTGTCGCGGCGACACCTTCCATGTTATCAGGATTCAGGGTGCCGCCGAAACGGAACACGTCCCGTTATGCCGCCGGCTGAGTAAAAACCTGCGCGTTTGTAAGCGGATCAGCGCACCCTCATGTTGCCGCACGACCGGCGCT
>JAXIVJ010019387.1:2500-19739 GCA_036785665.1 Chirona hameri | reverse complement strand
ATATTATATATATATATATATATATATATATATATATATATATATATATATATATATATATATATATATATATATATATATATATATATATATATATATATATATATATATATATATATATATATATATATATATATATATATATATATATATATATATATATATATATATATATATATATATATATATATATATATATATATATATATATATATATATATATATATATATATATATATAATATATATATATATATATATATATATATATATATATATATATATATATATATATATATATATATATATATATATATATATATATATATATATATATATATATATATATATATATATATATATATATATATATATATATATATATATATATATATATATATATATATATATATATATATATATATATATATATATATATATATATATATATATATATATATATATATATATATATATATATATATATATATATATATATATATATATATATATATATATATATATATATATATATATATATATATATATATATATATATATATATATATATATATATATATATATATATATATATATATATATATATATATATATATATATATATATATATATATCCGATTGAGATATATATATATATATATATATATATATATATATATATATATATATATATATATATATATATATATATATATATATATATATATATATATATATATATATACTTCTGAACCCCGCTTTAGCCAAGCTAAGTAGATGTTGGATAGCTCTGTTGTTTTGTGTATTTTTTTGAGGAATCACATTATATTTAGATATAAGGATTAGATATTTAGTTTTGTGGATCGTTTAGGTATTATTTTTAAGCATTCATAGTTAGCTGTTACCTCTTACTTGCTTTTTAAAGGACTTTTCATTCTAGCTTGTGTGCGCCAAAATTGTCTTAGTCTTATTTTTGTGTTATTAGTTGCAGGGTTGGATAAGTAGATATTTTAGAAAATTAGGGATAATTAAGGTGTATTTAGTATTTAGTTTATTTAAGGATTAGATATTTAGTCTAGTATTAGGTGCACTCATAGCTGATTTGTGTCACTAGCTTTACCTAGATCTAGTTTATAAAAAATCAAATCACGTTCCCCTTCTGAACCCTACTTTAGCCAAGCTAAGTAGCTGTTGGATAGCTCTGTTGTTTTGTGTATTTTTTGAGCAACCACATTATATTTAGATATAAGGATTAGATATTTAGTTTTGTGGATCGTTTAAGTATTATTTTTAAGCATTCATAGTTAGCTGTTACCTCTTACTTGCTTTTTAAAGGACTTTTCATTCTAGCTTGTGTGCGCCAAAATTGTCTTAGTCTTATTTTTGTGTTATTAGTTGCAGGGTTGGATAAGTAGACATTTTAGAAAATTAGGGATAATTAAGGTGTATTTAGTATTCAGTTTATTTAAGGATTAGATATTTAGTCTAGTATTAGGTGCACTCATAGCTGATTTGTGTTACTAGCTTTACCTAGATCTAGTTAAGGTTTAGAAGAAGAAAAAAAAACAAAAAAACAACAAAAAAAGTTAAGTTAAGTTAGTATAGTATTGAAAAGTGCATAGTACCTAAGTTATATACCTAAGTTACTAGTGTATTCAAATGAGCATGACTAGGATGCAGGCGAAGGTAGCAGAGCTAGAGGCCCTCCAGGCTAGAGTAGCGGAGCTTGAGGCGCAGTTAAGTAAGTGTAGGTGTAGAGATGAGCCGCAAGAGGGTGTAGCTCCTGACCAAGGAACGTATGCGCAGATTGTGGTTAGGGGGTCAGAAAAGGAGCCTACAGGATCAGGGACCAGTGGTAGTTCTGATAGGGGCATAAGGGAGGAGGATAAGGCAAAGGTGGATAGTGCGGCTGGGGTTTGGAAGTGTGTTGGAGGGTCACGTTTCTGGAGACCCAACATTGTGGAAAGTAATGCTAGGGCCACAGACAGTAAGGATGAGGAGGGGTGCTGGGTAATGGAGGGTGGTAGCAGAATCTGGAGGAGGAAGAGGGAAGGGGATCAGGAGGGATGGACAAAAGTTCAGGGTAGAGTCAGGCAGTACAGCCCCAGGGAACATCAGCAGGTTACACTAGCAAATAGGTTCAGTGCGTTAGAGTCAGCAGCTGAAAGTGACAAGGTACAGATTCAGCATTTAGTGGTTGGGGACTCAAGGGTAAGGCCCTTAAGGCGAACATTCTGTGGGAAGAGGGACAAATGTATAGTTAAACCGGGGGCAAAAGTAGTTGATATGGGCCCTGTCATTGAGGCAGAACTGGGTAGGAGTAGCCCGGAGACAGTTATAATACAGGTGGGGGTGAACAACATAGGACCTAGGCAGAGTGTGAGAATAGTAGCGGAGTACCGGAGCCTGCTGCAGAGGTTGAAGGAGTCCAGGAAACCAGTCATTGTGACTGGCATCCTCCCTCGCTGTGGAGCCAGTGAGGAGTGGTACTCGAGAGCTCTGTCTGTGAACAGCTCAGTTCAGAACTTATGTTCAGCTATGGGGCTTAGTTATGTAGACTTATGGGATCAGTTCTATGAGTGGCATAGGTACTATATGAAGGATGGGCTTCACTTATCGGATGAGGGGGCAAGGGCTTTGGGAGATGCCTACAGAAGTGTCATTCAGGGAAACTAGGTAGGAGGGGGGGTTCAGGGACGCTAGTACTAGGGCATCAAGAAGTAAGCATTGGTAGAAGTTCATGTCAGAATAGGACAGTAGATCATAATTCCCTCAGAATTAGAAGAGTCAGCTCAAAGTATAAGATCACATGTGTGTTGCTGAATGCCCAAAGTATTAGGTCTAAATTTGATGAGTTTGAGTGTTATGTTGCCCTTGAAAAGCCTGATATCATTTGTGTAACCGAGACATGGGTTAGTGAGGGGTATAATAGGGATAGGCTACAGGATTTCGAGTTACAAGGGTATAACATGTTCTCATACTGCAGAGAATCACGGCAGGGAGGCGGAGTGTTTGTATATGTAAATAGCTTGTACTGCACTACTAGAGTTGATGATTCTAGTAAAGTAAAAGAAGTAGAATCAATCTGGCTTGACATTAAAATTGGTACAGGAAACAGAGGAAGGTTGAGGATAGGTGCATTTTACAGACCAGGGAATCTTCCAAGGAACTCCCAAGCTGAAACAGACCAAGATATTTGTGAGGAAATACGTAGGAACTTTCGGGCTCAGTGTCTTATTATGGGAGATTTTAACTTAAGAGGATACGAAAGTATAGCAGAGGAAACAAATGAGTGTAGGTTGTATAGGCAAATCTTTGAAGAGGAGCTTTTCATGCATCAGTTTGTAACAGAGCCAACCAGACATTGCTCCATTCTAGACCTTGTATTCTCAGACAACAGTGATCTAGTTAGTGACATAAGTATTTGTGCAGGTCTAGGAACCAGTGATCACAATATGGTTAAATTCAATATCTCATCAGAAATGAGGCCCAAAGATAACCTTATTATGGTTCCAAACTTCAGCCGGGCTGATTTTGATGGTATTAGAAATGACCTCGCACAGATAAAATGGAACGTTAAGTTGGCAGGTTTAGATGCATGTGAGGCCTGGAATGTTTTCAAAGCTAGATTAAGCCAAATTCAAAATCGGCATATACCCCTCAGGCACAAACGTAACAGAACCAAGGGCAATCCAGTTTGGCTTACCCCAGAAGTAAGGAGTGCTATACAAGCTAAAAGAAGTGCATTTGGCATTTTGAAGGGATCTTCACTAGATATAAATCAGAAGGCCTACCAGAATGCAAGACATTCAGTTAAGAAAAAGGTCAGAGCAGCTAAAAGGGCAAAGGAACTTGATTTAGCTAGACATTGTAATGCAGATAGCAAGAAGTTCTTCAGTTTTTATAAGTTAAGTACAGTTTCCAAAAATATAGGTCCATTTAAGGTAGATGATGTGTTAGTTAGCAAGGACAGTGAAATGGTTGAAGTGCTTAATGATCAGTTTCAATCTGTCTTTACTATCGAGGACCAGAGTAGTATTGCAGCACTTCAGCCTGAGCTAGAGACAGAGGAGACTATAGGAGAGCTAGGTGGCATAAGTAGTGAACTTGTTCTAGAATATCTAAAGAAAGTAAGGCCTAACAAGGCAGAAGGACCTGATGAAATCCATGCTAGACTTTTAAGAGAATCTGAAAGGGAGTTGTCGGTTCCATTAGCCATAATATTTTCTAAATCACTTGCAGATAGTAAAATTCCACTTGATTGGAAAAGAGCAAATGTTGTTCCTATTCATAAAAAGGGAGATAGAAGTAAAGAGGAAAACTATAGACCAGTTAGTCTGACCTCATTAGTCTGCAAGGTGCTTGAATCAATCATCAAAGATAAGATTGTTGAATTCTTGGAGCAAAATGAACTCATCAAAGATACACAGCATGGCTTTAGGAAGGGCCGTTCTTGTTTAACTAATCTTCTGGAGTTTTTGGATGTTGCAACAGATAGCGTTGATCAGGGTAAACAGCTGGATGTAGCTTTTCTTGATTTCAGTAAAGCATTTGACAAAGTCCCCCATACAAGACTGGGGTTGCAACTTAAAATTCATGGGATCAGGGGCAAGATTCTGGATTGGATAGAAACGTGGCTTTCAGGACGCCAGCAAAGGGTTATATTGAATGGGTGCCAATCACAATGGAAGGAGGTTCTCAGTGGGGTTCCACAGGGCTCAGTCCTGGGCCCATTGCTTTTTATAATATTTGTGAATGCAATTGAGAACAGTATAGACAGCAAAGTCTTGAAATTTGCAGACGATCTAAAAGTTGTCAGGATTATTAGAGGAAAACATGATCAGGATGTTTTTCAATCAGATCTGGACAAGCTAGTTGAGTGGTCTGAAGCATGGCAGATGAAATTCAATTTGAGTAAATGTAAGATTATGCACGCTGGACGGGTTAGCAGTAAACATAGGTATGAAATGGGTGGGCAGAAAATGGAGCAGATTGAAAAGGAAAGAGATTTAGGTGTCGTGGTAAACAATAGACTATCAGCGTCAGACCAGGTTGTAGAAGCTAGGAAAAAGGCACTTAGAATGCTAGGGGCCATTAACAGAAATGTTTCCTACAAGAGTGAAAAGGTAATAACAAAACTGTATTGTGCATACGTTAGACCACATTTGGAGTATTGTGTACAAGCCTGGTCTCCAACATATGAGAAAGATTGCTGGTTGTTAGAAAGAGTTCAAAAAAGGGCAACAAAAATGATTAATTGTCTTGGTAGTTTACCTTATGAAGATAGATTAAGGAAATTGGGTATGTTTTCACTTACATATAGAAGGCTAAGAGGAGATCTAATTGAAGTCTTCAAATTTGTAAATAGTCAGCATTCTGGATATTTAAAGGGTATGTTTGAGTTCAATAGGGAAAATCGAGGTAGAGGTCATCAGCATAAACTCATTATGAAACAAAGTAGGACTAGGCTACGACAGTCATTTTTCAGTAGAAGGGTTGTAGGACATTGGAATATGCTACCAGGGGATGTCGCTGATGCAGTGACACTTGCTTCCATCAAAATTAGATTAGATAAATACTTTACAGAGAAGGGATTAGTTCATAAATACTCGTGGGATTAGCCTTCTTTTATGCAGGTAGAGTAAGGTGATTTGAAGGGGCGAGACTGGTGGAGGGGGGGGGGGGGGATGGGGGGGGGGGGGGGGGGGGGGGTGCAACCTCGGATGGGCCCAAGAGGCTCTTTGTTGCACTTTTCTTTTATGTTTATGTCTTTATATATATAAGTATACGACCGGTAAAACGCCTTTTTGGGCGATGACCGAGCGGGCGCGCACTGGTAAAGCTAAAACAGGTTTGACATATGAAACGGTACAGGAGCACACGTGGTAGTAACACATAGTCTTTTTAGTGTTCCATAAAAATTGTCAGGCCTCCATGCATGCAAACATAAAAATTAAGTTTTATTAAATTGTACATGATCTCCTTTCTCGAATCCGCCAACAGCGAGTACGTCCTGAGCGGCTGCATGCATCAGCGTATACAAAACGAATGCTTAGATAAATCAAGCCATTTTTATCAAGAATGATTTTTGTTCATTTCGACGTCTGCGGGTGCCACACGCTGTGGTACCACCCCTATCAGAACGCGCCATAACACAATCAAAATATCCAATGGTGAAACCCCCATCTCAATCGGAGCAGTGGTTGCAAAGTTATTAACTTCCGAAAAGCGTCTATATGGCAGGGTCGGGCCGGGTCAAATGTAAATTTGTCTAGTAAGTTGACGAGAAACCTCACGGGCGTTTCGCGCCCGCTCGGTAATGAAGCATGCAGCGCTCAGGACGTACTGCCTTTTGGCGGCTCGAGAGAGATCATGAGCAATTGAATAGGTCAGTAAAACGCCTTTGCCACACCGCGCCCGCTCGGTCCTCGCCCAAAAAGGCGTTTTACTGGTAACAATGGATCATTGCTTGAATAGTGATAGTAAAGATCCTGTCTCCGGATGGCACCATCTCAATGCCAGTGAAGAATGTATGTCAAGGGCCACAACCGGTATCGGGTAGCTAAATCTTGTTTTTGGTGTTTTAAAAATTAAGTGTTTAAATGTATGTAATTAAAATTAAGTGTTTGGAGAGCCAGCCCCGTCAGGATGAGCAATGACAACATGTTCTCATGACGGAGTGCATCAAGGCAATTTAGTTGAATTATAGGAGTGTGAAGGTAAGCGTCAACATCAGTATCATTGTGGTTAGAACATCTGCGCACTTACCTATCTACTGCATATAACTTAGTGATATCAGAGGGAGTGTTCCCAGTGTAAACGGTTTTCTAAACGATGGCTTCTCATTATTAAAGGCATCGTTTTGCATTTTACGAGTTATAAAGCATGCATTTGTGCTCTTCAGACACGAGCTAAAAATTATGAATGTTATTTTTACTCGATGCCGCAAACGATATATCATTTAATATCAAAACAGCCACCAGCAGGGGGAAGAGTAACCATGTCAAGGGCGAATACCTAGCCAAATAGAGTCCGCTTATTTGTTTTGGCCGTGCTTTCCAAAAAGAGGAAGCAAGCAGTAGGCAATTGGATGACGCTAAATGCACAATTTCGATTCTTGCGTTGATGCAATGGACTACACCATTTTGCATTCAAATTTAAAAAGATAAAGTTCAATTTGAAAGATATAATTCAATTTGAAAAAAGTTTAAATTCAATTTGAAACAAGTAAAGTTCAATTTGAAAAAGATAAAATGCAATTTGAAAAATGTAAAATTCAAATTGAAAAAGGTAAAGTTGAAACTGAAAAAGATATAATTCAATTTGAATAACGTAAATGACTCACGTATAGGTTATACATACGAAGCCGGTTATGTATGTACATATGTACCGCCTGCTTAAGATCATATACATTAATATTTGAAATCTAAGATGGCGTTTTATTTAAATGGAGGCTCATAAAAATATCAAGGCAATTTACGCTGCATACGCTGCATTTTGTTTTCAGTACGAGACATCGTGAAAATTATCGTGCAGGAAACCTGCGCCAAACAAAATGGCAGCGGTATTAAGCACAGTGCAAGGCGCACAGTCGCTCCGTCGTATTTTAGTGCCAATCGACTTCACGAATTTGGGATAATTATGAATAATTCAACTTCTATTTCATTTGAATATTATTGGACTATGAGCGTTTTTGATGATCACGGGATCTTAATGGTGGAGATGGGAGATAATATCAGTGAGACAATGGGAGAAGACCAGATTGGGGATGATATAAGTGAGACGGAGTATGCAGAAGCGGGCGGCGACGGAGCAAGAAGACGTGGTTTCAAAACCGGCACCAAGAGAGAGCTGTATAAGAAGGTTAGCGTCGAGGCCCGAAAACGCCTAATTGCCGCGTATCGAGCGGGTGATGACTGGAAAGTCACGGCAGCGGCGAATAGAGTGACGGTGCAAACAGCATGCCACTACATAATCAATCCGGACGAGGTGGAGCCGGCCCGACGCGGGGGACGTCGGAACAGCGGTGCTATCAGCAGCCCACTGCATAACCAATCCGGACAAGGTGGCGCCGGGCTGTCGCGGGGTCCGTCGGAACAGCAAGGTAAAGACAGAACATGCCGCGAAGCTGTAGAGTATGCAGAGGAGACCCTTATATAACTTTTGACAGATGGTGTCGAGGCTGCACAGTGCACACCGATACCGGCGTACAAGTAATAACGCCAGCCACCCAGATACCTGCATGGCAAGTAGCGTACGGCGAAGCAGGCTCGGATGCCGCAGCCCGTGGCCAGGAACAACCCCGTCAACAAGACTCAAAGGGCTCAATACACACGACAGCTGATGAGTACATTGGCGGGAAAAGACTCAAAGGGTTCCATACACACGACAGCTGATGAGTACATTGGCAGCGGGGAAACGGCGGTGTACATCGATGAATCGAACTGTAGCCTGTTTCTCCGCAGATCGGAGGGACGTTCCCGCCGTGCGGGACTCGTTGCAGTGTGAAGGCTGCCACGTCCAAGGGTCCTAACGTACACATCATTGGTGCGATTACACAAACTGGGCTCGTCCACTGCATAAGAGGAAGCGTGTGGATCCTACAAGAAAGACGACTGCGCTGAATGGCTGCGGGAAGTGCTGAGACACTGTCTCGAGTATCCTAGGGAGCTCATCGTGGTGTGCGACAACGCGCCAGCGCAAACAGATCTCGAGAGGATCTTCGAGGAGCAAGAGTTTGCTGGGGCACGACTGCTGCGGCTGGCGCCGTACAGCGCGCCTCTGAACCCCATCTAGATGGTGTGGTCGTCAGTGAAGGCGGTCATCAAGCGGGAGATGTCGGCCACCTTCCACCAGATGCTGGGAACGGACGCAGTCCTCACACAGGGCGAGCATCGACTCCAGTACATGGAAGCGAAGATTGATGCAGCCATGGGGACGGTCACCCCACATCTGTGCCTACGGGCGTGCACTCATGTGCAGACATGCTTCGCTGGGTGCTTGGAGGAGGAAAATCTCCCGGTTGGAATGTGAAATGTGGTTGTTGATGTGTTCTATGTAAAGATGATATGCATCTCTATCTACAGGTGCGCTCCATTTCCAGGAGAGAAACGATTGGGAATATCGGATCAGTTAGGTTGTTTTTCTCAGTCTGTCTTGTTACCTGCTGCTGCTACATACATATACTGAGGTGTGTTATATGTTGTGTTCTTGCATTTTGAATACAACATTGTGTTTGGAATAATACATGTGCTGAGCATAAATTAGTTTGTTAAAGTCGGTGTATACATTTTATGAAGATTCAAATAAAGTCAGGTCGACGAGCATGACATAATATGCCTAGGTTAAGACATGAGTAAACAGGACTGGTGCACCTGCAATTTCGCACAATTTTACGATATATTCGCACAATTTACAAGTGTAGTGTTCAATAATTTACGCTGGAGGGAATCGAGAACTACATGTGTTTCAAATTGAATTATATCTTTTCGATTTGAACGCTATCATTTTCAATTTGAATTTTACATTTTTCAAATTGCATTTTATCTTTTTTTTCTCAAATTGAACTTTACTTGTTTTAAATTGAATTTCAACATTTTAAAATTGAATTTTATCTTTTTCAAATTGAACTTTATCTTTTTCAATTTAAATGCAAGATGGTGTAGTTGCTGGTTACCCAACCCACTGTTTGTGTATTTGATAAAAAGCAAATGAATGATAAAAAACATGAAGAGTCACTTTACTATAAATTCATCAACATTGTTAGTATTTACAATAATTAAGCATATTTACGAAATATATAATTCTGCTCTCTGATTGGTCGTGACGTCAGAGGCCTATTTCACAAAGAAGTTAGTAATTACACATGTTTGCGATTACAAACGCAAGAAAATATTGCAAACCTCACAAAAAGCTATTTCACAAACATTCGCCACCTCTGAATTACCGATTGTAAAGAAAATTGTCAACACAAATGTTAGTACAGCATAAAGCTTGAAATCAAGAACGTTTGTATTAAAACTTGATGCTAATGACAAATAATTTGATTGTTAACAAATTAATTTAACAAATATTTACATTGTGGTTTATTTTTTTATTCAATATAAAATTAGTTATAGGGAGAATAATCTTTTAATTAACATTTCATCGGAATGCAAACTCTGATCGTAAAAATACATCTTGGTAAGCAGTTAGAGTAAACAGAATTTGACCATTCACCGGGTGGCGGAGCATAACAACAGAACTACTCTTAAAAGAAAGATCGTTGAATTTCTCGACCATTTTTTCACCTAACCTAGCCGATTTCTTACTTCGTAAAGGGTGAAGGTTCACTGTACATTGCACAAGACATCGTTGACCGCTGCAATTCTATCGCCATGCGGTTTCTCCGCGCGGAGGCGCCCCTCACAGCGCAATCAGTAAGGTGCATGCACTGTGACTGGACTTCAAAGCTGGAGATCCCTGTTCGAATCTCTCGGAAAAATAAATTATTTTGGGCAGCTATATGCACGGGGCCTTGCTTTGGGGCAATGCCGGACCGAAGGTTGGTTTAGTCCGTTTTCTGTTTTTTTTAATATGGATGGGCCTATAAATAGCTTACCGGATAGTAGCCCCAGACCTCCTCTTTCCAAATCTGGTCTTCTTTTTCTTCTAGCCCCACGGCAAGTCGGTCAAATAGTAGCGCAAAAAAGTATGACGTCACACAGGCTAAACCAATCACCGGAGCGCAATTCTGAGGCCATTTTGTCGGCTCAAAGAGCAGCCACGAGTCGACTATATACCCGTATAAGGCATCAAAATCCATTTTGGGACAACTCTAAAAAAATGTCATTAAGGGAAAAAAAGAGGAGCTTACCGGATTCGAACCGGTGGCCAATCAATTGCGAGGCAGGCGTTCTATCCACTAGACCACAGTGGCTTGTGGGAGTTACGGCAGGCGATCCCATGTTCCCTATGGACCTTAATCGATAATTGGCCTTCGGCCGGCAGCCTATTTTTGCAATTGCAGGTGCAATCGGGTTTTGACAGAGTTGAAACTTTGCAGGCAGTTTCTACAGGCAGTGCTGCACACCCTAATCAAGGTTTCGTCTCCAACAATTCGTTTCCCTGGGAGTACATGGCCTTACATGGCCTTTTTCGTATTTCCCCGTTGACTTGCAATGTTAAACTTCATGTTGCTGTTGCAGGTGCAATCGAGTTTTGACAGACTTGAAACTTGGCATCAGATCAGATGACGGTCTCGACTCGGGATCCTGAAAGTTTCGTCGCAAACAAACCGTTTCCCTGACCTGGATTCAAGATGTACTGATCTCCAACACTCTTAAGAAAACCCCTCCCGATCGAACAGCTCAGGTTAGTTTCCCAAAGGAAACACAATTCTAAAGAATAGTGTTATCCTTGTGAAACCAACCTTCGGTTATGCACGGGGCCTTGCTTTGGGGCAATGCCGGACCGAAGGTTGGTTTAGTCCGTTTTCTGTTTTTTTTTATTGATGGGCCTATAAATAGCTTACCGGATAGTAGCCCCAGACCTCCTCTTTCCAAATCTGGTCTTCTTTTTCTTCTAGCCCCACGGCAAGTCGGTCAAATAGTAGCGCAAAAAAGTATGACGTCACACAGGCTAAACCAATCACCGGAGCGCAATTCTGAGGCCATTTTGTCAGCTCAAAGAGCAGCCACGAGTTGACTATATACCCGTATAAGGCATCAAAATCCATTTTGGGACAACTCTAAAAAAAAGAGAAAAGAGGAGCTTACCGGATTCGAACCGGTGGCCAATCAATTGCGAGGCAGGCGTTCTATCCACTAGACCACAGTGGCTTCTGGGAGTTGCGGCAGGCGATCCCATGTTGCCTATGGACATGGATCTTTCCCTAATCGATATTTGGCCTTCGGCCGGCAGCCTATTTTTGCAATTGCAGGTGCAATCGAGTTTTGACAGAGTTGAAACTTTGCAGGCAGTTTCTACAGGCAGTGCTGCACACCCTAATCAAGGTTTCGTCTCGAACAATTCGTTTCCCTGGGAGTACATGGCCTTACATGGCCTTTTTCGTATTTCCCCGTTGACTTGCAATGTTAAACTTCATGTTGCTGTTGCAGGTGCAATCGAGTTTTGACAGACTTGAAACTTGGCATCAGATCAGATGACGGTCTCGACTCGGGATCCTGAAAGTTTCGTCGCAAACAAATGGTTTCCCTGACCTGGCGTCAACTTTTACCAAATCTCGGCCACCTTAAGAAAACCCCTCCCGATCGAACAGCTCAGGTTTGTTTCCCAAAGGAAACACAATTCTAAAGAATAGTGTTATCCTTGTGAAACCAACCTTCGGTTATGCACGGGGCCTTGCTTTGGGGCAATGCCGGACCGAAGGTTGGTTTAGTCCGTTTTCTGTTTTTTTTTAATATGGATGGGCCTATAAATAGCTTACCGGATAGTAGCCCCAGACCTCCTCTTTCCAAATCTGGTCTTCTTTTTCTTCTAGCCCCACGGCAAGTCGGTCAAATAGTAGCGCAAAAAAAGTATGACGTCACACAGGCTAAACCAATCACCGGAGCGCAATTCTGAGGCCATTTTGTCGGCTCAAAGAGCAGCCACGAGTCGACTATATACCCGTATAAGGCATCAAAATCCATTTTGGGACAACTCTAAAAAAAAAGAGAAAAGAGGAGCTTACCGGATTCGAACCGGTGGCCAATCAATTGCGAGGCAGGCGTTCTATCCACTAGACCACAGTGGCTTGTGGGAGTTGCGGCAGGCGATCCCATGTTCCCTATGGACCTTAATCGATATTTGGCCTTCGGCCGGCAGCCTATTTTTGCAATTGCAGGTGCAATCGGGTTTTGACAGAGTTGAAACTTTGCAGGCAGTTTCTACAGGCAGTGCTGCACACCCTAATCAAGGTTTCGTCTCGAACAAACCGTTTCCCTGGGAGTACATGGCCTTACATGGCCTTTTTCGTATTTCCCCGTTGACTTGCAATGTTAAACTTCATGTTGCTGTTGCAGGTGCAATCGAGTTTTGACAGACTTGAAACTTGGCATCAGATCAGATGACGGTCTCGACTCGGGATCCTGAAAGTTTCGTCGCAAACAAACCGTTTCCCTGGCCTGGATCCAAGATGTACTGATCTCAGGCAACCTTAAGAAAACCCCTCCCGATCGAACAGCTCAGGTTTGTTTCCCAAAGGAAACACAATTCTAAAGAATAGTGTTATCCTTGGGAAACCAACCTTCGGTTACCTATGCATAACTAAACCATTACCCTAACAACCTCGGCAACGAAACAACCTCACCAAGAAAATAACCTGAACAGTCAAACAATGTCAACTGTCCATGCAGTTTCTGAAATTCAGAACCCCTGACCCACTGGAATTACAAGTTTGTAATTGCAAACATTTCCTCACTTCCGTCAACCTTTGAGAAATAGAACGTGTGCAATTGCAAACATTTTTACAAACAATATCTTTGTAACCGAAGGTTGGTTTCACAAGGATAACACTATTCTTTAGAATTGTGTTTCCTTTGGGAAACCAACCTGAGCTGTTCGATCGGGAGGGGTTTTCTTAAGAGTGTTGGAGATCAGTACATCTTGAATCCAGGTCAGGGAAACGGTTTGTTTGCGACGAAACTTTCAGGATCCCGAGTCGAGACCGTCATCTGATCTGATGCCAAGTTTCAAGTCTGTCAAAACTCGATTGCACCTGCAACAGCAACATGAAGCTTAACATTGCAAGTCAACGGGGAAATACGAAAAAGGCCATGTAAGGCCATGTACTCCCAGGGAAACGAATTGTTGGAGACGAAACCTTGATTAGGGTGTGCAGCACTGCCTGTAGAAACTGCCTGCAAAGTTTCAACTCTGTCAAAACCCGATTGCACCTGCAATTGCAAGAATAGGCTGCCGGCCGAAGGCCAAATATCGATTAAGGTCCATAGGGAACATGGGATCGCCTGCCGTAACTCCCACAAGCCACTGTGGTCTAGTGGATAGAACGCCTGCCTCGCAATCGATTGGCCACCGGTTCGAATCCGGTAAGCTCCTCTTTCCTCTTTTTTTTTAGAGTTGTCCCAAAATGGATTTTGATGCCTTATACGGGTATATAGTCGACTCGTGGCTGCTCTTTGAGCCGACAAAATGGCCTCAGAATTGCGCTCCGGTGATTGGTTTAGCCTGTGTGACGTCATACTTTTTTGCGCTACTATTTGACCGACTTGCCGTGGAGCTAGAAGAAAAAGAAGACCAGATTTGGAAAGAGGAGGTCTGGGGCTACTATCCGGTAAGCTATTTATAGGCCCATCCATACAAAAAAAAACAGAAAACGGACTAAACCAACCTTCGGTCCGGCATTGCCCCAAAGCAAGGCCCCGTGCATAACCGAAGGTTGGTTTCACAAGGATAACACTATTCTTTAGAATTGTGTTTCCTTTGGGAAACAAACCTGAGCTGTTCGATCGGGAGGGGTTTTCTTAAGGTGGCCGAGATTTGGTAAAAGTTGACGCCAGGTCAGGGAAACCATTTGTTTGCGACGAAACTTTCAGGATCCCGAGTCGAGACCGTCATCTGATCTGATGCCAAGTTTCAAGTCTGTCAAAACTCGATTGCACCTGCAACAGCAACATGAAGTTTAACATTGCAAGTCAACGGGGAAATACGAAAAAGGCCATGTAAGGCCATGTACTCCCAGGGAAACGAATTGTTCGAGACGAAACCTTGATTAGGGTGTGCAGCACTGCCTGTAGAAACTGCCTGCAAAGTTTCAACTCTGTCAAAACTCGATTGCACCTGCAATTGCAAAAATAGGCTGCCGGCCGAAGGCCAAATATCGATTAGCGAAAGATCCATGTCCATATGGAATATGGGATCGCCTGCCTTAACTCCCACAAGCCACTGTGGTCTAGTGGATAGAACGCCTGCCTCGCAATTGATTGGCCACCGGTTCGAATCCGGTAAGCTCCTCTTTTCTCTGTTTTTTTAGAGTTGTCCCAAAATGGATTTTGATGCCTTATACGGGTATATAGTCGACTCGTGGCTGCTCTTTGAGCCGACAAAATGGCCTCAGAATTGCGCTCCGGTGATTGGTTTAGCCTGTGTGACGTCATACTTTTTTTGCGCTACTATTTGACCGACTTGCCGTGGGGCTAGAAGAAAAAGAAGACCAGATTTGGAAAGAGGAGGTCTGGGGCTATCTGGTAAGCTATTTATAGGCCCATCCATATAGGCCCATCCATTACAGAAAACGGACTAAACCAACCTTCGGTCCGGCATTGCCCCAAAGCAAGGCCCCGTGCATAACCGAAGGTTGGTTTCACAAGGATAACACTATTCTTTAGAATTGTGTTTCCTTTGGGAAACCAACCTGAGCTGTTCGATCGGGAGGGGTTTTCTTAAGGTTGCCTGAGATCGGTACATCTTGATACCAGGCCAGGGAAACGGTTTGTTTGCGACGAAACTTTCAGGATCCCGAGTCGAGACCGTCATCTGATCTGATGCCAAGTTTCAAGTCTGTCAAAACTCGATTGCACCTGCAACAGCAACATGAAGTTTAACATTGCAAGTCAACGGGGAAATACGAAAAAGGCCATGTAAGGCCATGTACTCCCAGGGAAACGAATTGTTCGAGACGAAACCTTGATTAGGGTGTGCAGCACTGCCTGTAGAAACTGCTTGCAAAGTTTCAACTCTGTCAAAACCCGATTGCACCTGCAATTGCAAAAATAGGCTGCCGGCCGAAGGCCAAATATCGATTAAGGTCCATAGGGAACATGGGATCGCCTGCCGTAACTCCCACAAGCCACTGTGGTCTAGTGGATAGAACGCCTGCCTCGCAATCGATTGGCCACCGGTTCGAATCCGGTAAGCTCCTCTTTCCTCTTTTTTTTTAGAGTTGTCCCAAAATGGATTTTGATGCCTTATACGGGTATATAGTCGACTCGTGGCTGCTCTTTGAGCCGACAAAATGGCCCTCAGAATTGCGCTCCGGTGATTGGTTTAGCCTGTGTGACGTCATACTTTTTTGCGCTACTATTTGACCGACTTGCCGTGGGGCTAGAAGAAAAAGAAGACCAGATTTGGAAAGAGGAGGTCTGGGGCTACTATCCGGTAAGCTATTTATAGGCCCATCCATATAAAAAAAAAACAGAAAACGGACTAAACCAACCTTCGGTCCGGCATTGCCCCAAAGCAAGGCCCCGTGCATAACCGAAGGTTGGTTTCACAAGGATAACACTATTCTTTAGAATTGTGTTTCCTTTGGGAAACCAACCTGAGCTGTTCGATCGGGAGGGGTTTTCTTAAGGTGGCCGAGATTTGGTAAAAGTTGACGCCAGGTCAGGGAAACCATTTGTTTGCGACGAAACTTTCAGGATCCCGAGTCGAGACCGTCATCTGATCTGATGCCAAGTTTCAAGTCTGTCAAAACTCGATTGCACCTGCAACAGCAACATGAAGTTTAACATTGCAAGTCAACGGGGAAATACGAAAAAGGCCATGTAAGGCCATGTACTCCCAGGGAAACGAATTGTTGGAGACGAAACCTTGATTAGGGTGTGCAGCACTGCCTGTAGAAACTGCCTGCAAAGTTTCAACTCTGTCAAAACCCGATTGCACCTGCAATTGCAAAAATAGGCTGCCGGCCGAAGGCCAAATATCGATTAAGGTCCATAGGGAACATGGGATCGCCTGCCGTAACTCCCACAAGCCACTGTGGTCTAGTGGATAGAACGCCTGCCTCGCAATCGATTGGCCACCGGTTCGAATCCGGTAAGCTCCTCTTTCCTCTTTTTTTTTAGAGTTGTCCCAAAATGGATTTTGATGCCTTATACGGGTATATAGTCGACTCGTGGCTGCTCTTTGAGCTGACAAAATGGCCTCAGAATTGCGCTCCGGTGATTGGTTTAGCCTGTGTGACGTCATACTTTTTTTGCGCTACTATTTGACCGACTTGCCGTGGGCTAGAAGAAAAAGAAGGACCAGATTTGGAAAGAGGAGGTCTGGGGCTACTATCTGGTAAGCTATTTATAGGCCCATCCATATACAAAAAAACAGAAAACGGACTAAACCAACCTTCGGTCCGGCATTGCCCCAAAGCAAGGCCCCGTGCATAACCGAAGGTTGGTAACCGAAGGTTGGTTTCACAAGGATAACACTATTCGTTAGAATTGTGTTTCCTTTGGGAAACAAACCTGAGCTGTTCGATCGGGAGGGGTTTTCTTAAGGTTGCCTGAGATCAGTACATCTTGGAT